>JAPXFY010000021.1:69948498-70005998 GCA_030674185.1 Monoplex corrugatus | reverse complement strand
CCATGAAGAGGGTTTAAGTGCTGATAGGTCTGTGCATGAGTATACCCATGAAGAGGGTTTAAGTGCTGATAGGTCTGTGCATGAGTATACCCATGAAGAGGGTTTAAGTGCTGATAAGTCTGTGCATGGTATACCCATGAAGAGGTTTAAGTGCTGATAGGTCTGTGCATGAGTATACCCATGAAGAGGGTTTAAGTGCTGATAGGTCTGTGCATGAGTATACCCATGAAGAGGGTTTAAGTGCTGATAAGTCTGTGCATGGTGTATACCCATGAAGAGGGTTTAAGTGCTGATAGGTCTGTGCATGGAGTATACCCATGAAGAGGGTTTAAGTGCTGATAGGTCTGTGCATGGGTATACCCATGAAGAGGGTTTAAGTGCTGATAGGTCTGTGCATGAGTATACCCATGAAGAGGGTTTAAGTGCTGATAAGTCTGCATGAGTATACCCATGAAGAGGGTTTAAGTGCTGATAGGTCTGTGCATGAGTATACCCATGAAGAGGTTTAAGTGCTGATAGGTCTGTGCATGGGTATACCCATGAAGAGGGTTTAAGTGCTGATAGGTCTGTGCATGGGTATACCCATGAAGAGGGTTTAAGTGCTGATAGGTCTGTGCATGAGTATACCCATGAAGAGGGTTTAAGTGCTGATAGTCTGTGCATGGGTATACCCATGAAGAGGGTTTAAGTGCTGATAGGTCTGTGCATGGGTATACCCATGAAGAGGGTTTAAGTGCTGATAGGTCTGTGCATGAGTATACCCATGAAGAGGGTTTAAGTGCTGATAGGTCTGTGCATGGGTATACCCATGAAGAGGGTTTAAGTGCTGATAGGATTGTGCATGAGTATACCCATGAAGAGGGTTTAAGTGCTGATAGGTCTGTGCATGAGTATACCCATGAAGAGGTTTAAGTGCTGATAGGTCTGTGCATGAGTATACCCATGAAGAGGGTTTAAGTGCTGATAGTCTGTGCATGAGTATACCCATGAAGAGGGTTTAACTGCTGATAGGTCTGTGCATGAGTATACCCATGAAGAGGGTTTAAGTGCTGATAGGTCTGTGCATGAGTATACCCATGAAGAGGGTTTAAGTGCTGATAAGTCTGTGCATGGTATACCCATGAAGAGGGTTTAAGTGCTGATAGGTCTGTGCATGAGTATACCCATGAAGAGGGTTTAAGTGCTGATAAGTCTGTGCATGAGTATACCCATGAAGAGGTTTAAGTGCTGATAGGTCTGTGCATGAGTATACCCATGAAGAGGTTTAAGTGCTGATAGGTCTGTGCATGAGTATACTCATGAAGAGGTTTAAGTGCTGATAGGTCTGTGCATGAGTATACCCATGAAGAGGTTTAAGTGCTGATAGGTCTGTGCATGGGTATACCCATGAAGAGGGTTTAAGTGCTGATAGGTCTGTGCATGAGTATACCCATGAAGAGGTTTAAGTGCTGATAAGTCTGCACGCATGTTGACATGGGAGATGGGGAAAATCTCCATCCTTTGCCCGCTAAGAGAGATGTCCTGGCAGATCATAGCTAGGACTTTTTGATTAGAGAACCTATGTTTACCCACCTATCATACCTGTCAGCGTGTGTGTGTATGTCTCTGTGTGTGTCTCTGTGTGTGTCTGTATGTGTGTCTGTATGTGTGTGTGTGTGTGTCTGTGTGTGTGTCTGTGTGTGTGTCTGTATGTGTCTGTCTGTGTGTGTCTGTCTGTGTGTGTGTGTGTGTGTGTGTGTGTGTGTGTGGTCTGTGTGTGTGTGTGTGATAGTGATAAATCATGGTCATTGTTGTGAACTCACTTCTTTGAATGGGTAGTCTGTGTTGGTATTGAAAGAATTTACAGTAAAGTTTTTTTTTTCTTTGTTTTTTTTGTTTTGTTTTCAACAAAAACAAATCATTGTATCATCGCTGTATATAGCAGTTTTCAATTTTGGTCATTACTGTAATTTTCATGATACTAACAGTTAAGTCATTGTTTGTGATTATGGTAAGTCAGGATCATTTGTATGTATAGAATCATGTGGATGAATCATCACCTATAAGTTTTGGTGTGTTTGTATCAGCAGACAGTTCTTCCCGAGTGGCGAATAAATCATGATCATTGCTATGGGTTTGTTCTGTGTGTTGAGCAGCATTCTTCATTCCATGTAGTGTTAGATGGATTGTTTGTTGTGTGTTTTGATCATTATGATCATTTGTATTGTCTTTATGGTTTTGGCATGACATGATCATTTTTTAGCCATTATGATAATATACAGATAATAAATTATCATAGTTGTGTGTGAGGTAACGGCTCTTTGTGTGAGATGATAGGAATCTTTACTGTTGTTTTAGTTAAACATGCATTCTTTTTCATGATCCACCCTGATTAGGACTGTGGTCATGTGTCTTGTTCATGTTTTTTAAGATTAATTACATCAGTATTGTGTGAGGAAAGCTGATCATTATTGTAATTACTGTGTGAGCACCAACACTCAGCTGTTAATGTCAGTCTCAAAGTGAATGGTTTTGTCTGGTGGTCAGTTCTCATTTGTTAAGTCAGTGTTTATATATTTATTTGCTTGTCAATACTCGTCTGTTAACATTGTCTGGTGGTCAGTCTTCATTGTTAACTCTTTGACTCCTGCACCCTGTCCTCCAGCATCCTGCATTGCCAACCATGCTATCAAAACAAAAACTTAGCCCTTTGATTCCCTCACCCTTTCTACCAGCTTCCTAGTTCCTACTAGGAAGCTGGTGGAAAGGGTGAGGGAATCAAAGGGTTTAAGTTTTTGCAATTAGTAGATAGGGTGCAGGAGTTAGGGGATTAATGTAAATCCCAAAATGATTATATTTGTCTGGTGGTCAGTCCTCATTGTTAATGTCAATCCCACAATGAATGTATTTGTCTGGTCACCAGTCTTCATCTGAATGAAAGAAACTCATTTTCTCCTGTTCAACAAAACATCAGAGAAGTCTTGCTGTTTTTTCTTCTAAGTTTTGTGTATTTGGTCTTTGTTGTTTTTTGTGTGCGCTTGACAGAAGACAGTTGGTGGAAAATGTGTGGCTGTCTTGTCCTGCCTTGTTTTTTGTGTGGATTAGGTGTGCATTTGAATTCTGTTTTCCTGTCTTTGTGGTTTCACTTCTCATCAATTTATGTCAATCCCAGAGTAGATGTACATCTTAAACTGGCAGTAAACTCTGTCCACTTTTCTAAATTATGACACCTTACAGTTGAAGTGAGTGTGTTTCCATGTGATGATAAACCTTTTTTTTTAATCCAGTTGTTTGAATTGTGTAAAGAACCTTCTTTCCAGCCACAGTGTGTGAAGTGTGTATGTTGCTGTGACCCATCCGATATTTGTCATCTGCTGTCCTTCAGTTGTTGACTTTCTGAAGGAACTGATGTGTAAGGCCATTTTGATGTTGTGCTGTGTTCCTGGTTTATCACCTTTTTTTACCTGTCGCCGCCACTGCCCGCAGGTGTGTGCATCTTTTGTTATTCTATCTTGTGATGGTCATAATTGGATTGGTTAACCCTTTCACTCCCTCAGCCTATCCATTAGCATCATGCTTTGTCCACATGACAGCAAAACAAAATTTAATTCTGTCTCCCTCATCAGATCGGCCAGTTTCTTGCAGGAAGCTGTTGGGTAGGGTGAAGGATTCAAAGGGTTAAATTTTTGTTGATGGTAAACAGGATGTTGTAGTCAAAGGGTTAACAGATTTGATTGAGTATTTTTTGCATTGTGATTAAGTGTGGCTGTGTAAATGGCATAATCTGATTTCATCAGGAATGATTAATGATAATATAGGAAGGGGAATAGGGGTGCTTATCGTCAAATGTAAACAAATGGGAACTTAACAGGGCAATAAACTTTGAAAATTTGTATAACTTTTGAAAACCTGAAACAAATCAAAAACTTTTTAATTTAAGAAAAAAGAAGTTAATGTAAAAAAGTAACAAAGGCAACAGTATAGAATAGAGTGCAATCATCAAATTGTTGTGTAACCTGTCTGTGAAGGTATGCACACACCTGTCTTCTGATTGCCTGCATCTTTGTTCCTCGCATCTCCATTTCTGGAACACAGCCTGTCATTATCCAGAACACAATATTTACAGTGGGAAAGAGTGATATAAGACAGAAATAGACATTTTTATGGCTGAAAGTTGCAAAATGATGGGTGCATAGATTAGAATAATGTTGAATTGCATTTTTATAGATGAAATACACAAAACAGTGGAGTGCGATTCATAATGCTAGTTGAAACTCCAACTTTGGAGTGAGCTTGTGTTTGAGAATGAGTCATCTGTGTATAGGCTTATGTGCAGGCTTACGGCTTATGCCATGATGGTTTTGTATTTTGTCTATCACATGGCATCAGTGCATATGGAATCTGTTCCTAGAGTGCAGAGGCTGTTTTGGGAAACTGAATCTGAATTGAGAGTAATTCAAATCACGACTGTTGGGAACAAATTTTGGCACTTTGGTTTGGTTTCTCCATACATTTTAAAATAAATCTTTTGGTGTTGTCCAGTACATGTTTGTATCAACAGTGTGTGTATGGAGTTGTACTTTGTTTTGTTTCTGTCTGCATGCATTTTGTAGTTGATGTGTTGAGTTAATTATCCCTCTTCACAGCTTTATGTGTGTCAGTCTGGTTCAGTTTCTGCCACCTTATTTTCCTGCAGTTTTCTGCATTTTTGTTTCCACTAATAATAATGGCCTGAGTAACATTGGAAGGTTCCTGTCACCAGGCATCAGTTCTGATGACAGAGCTTTGACAATTTGACAATTTCCAAAAATATGAAAATTCATACAGGTATATTCGCATGAGCAGCGTTATAGAGAATAACTTGTTTTGGTCAAGGACTCTTTAAAAGCATGTGTAAAATGTAACACTTTTAACCGGAGTTTACAACATCTTTGTCATGGAATGACTATTGTCTTTTTCTGATGTAAATGTGATGCACAGTACTAATCCATTTGTTTCCTTCAGGGAGGGGGTGGATTTACAGCAGTGACTGATTTGTACCAGTGATTGTTCAGCTTTGAAGTATTGGTTGTTGGCAGAAATTTGTCCCAAACTGACTTTCAGAGGAGTGCAGACAGGCAGAAGCTCGCTATATGTAGATAATGAACTTGTGTAGAGCGAGCAGATTAGAGCGAGTAGATAATATAAATTATTTGATGACTTAGTACATCCGCAGTCTCTGATGATGACATTAACATTCAGTGTAAATTAATTTTATGGCTAGAATATGAAATGTTCTTCACTCAGGCTGGCCAGTAGGTACCCAAACTAGCAACAGTGACTGATTTAGAGACTGTTATTTCCCATTACACCACATCAGTAAGTTTATTTGACATGTAGCCATGAAGTCAGTATTATCAAGTTCAACCAGTTTATTTGACATGTAGCCATGAAGTCAGTATTATCAAGTTCAACCAGTTTATTTGACATGTAGCCATGAAGTCAGTATTATCAAGTTCAACCAGTTTATTTGACATATAGCCATGAAGTCAGTATTATCAAGTTCAACCAGTTTATTTGACATGTAGCCATGAAGTCAGTATTATCAAGTTCAACCAGTTTATTTGACATGTAGCCATGAAGTCAGTATTATCAAGTTCAACCAGTTTATTTGACATGTAGCCATGAAGTCAGTATTATCAAGTTCAACCAGTTTATTTGACATATAGCCATGAAGTCAGTATTATCAAGTTCAACCAGTTTATTTGACATGTAGCCATGAAGTCAGTATTATCAAGTTCAACCAGTTTATTTGACATGTAGCCATGAAGTCAGTATTATCAAGTTCAACCAGTTTATTTGACATATAGCCATGAAGTCAGTATTATCAAGTTCAACCAGTTTATTTGACATGTAGCCATGAAGTCAGTATTATCAAGTTCAACCTCCAAGTTTGGAAACAGAAGCTTGAACCAGTCAGGTGTGATATGGAGCATTTATACCCCATCACTGAATGCTTCAGTCTGGAACTTGGTTTGCTGGCATCTGTAGAAAATTCAGTTAGTATCGTGTGATCGGCAGTGGAAAATGCTTACAGTACTACACTAGCCAGCTATGTTCTTGGAAATAAATCAAGTTTAGCATCATTAAAAGCATGAATGTTTTAAGTTAGAAACATTTTTAAAAAGAGACAATGTAAATGAGCAAGCCTGGTTAGCATTATGGGAGAACCCAGAACACATTTAGCATTATGTTAAAACATAGAAACAAGAATGACTGCAATGTACAAACATTGACTGATAAAAGACAGATGAGCTAACCTTGTTACTGTTCTTGGGAGACCATTGTAACAACACTGGCTGTAAACAACATTGATTGATTGGGATTATGAACAAGGCAAAATTGTTAATTTTAAAAATAAATACTTGTTGGAAAAAGAAACATGTTAGCAGCCTTGGAAAACTATGCTGAAGGTGAGATATGTCGGCAGCTTGGAAAACTAATCCGAAAAATGAAACACGATATATTTAGCAATGCTGAAAATTGAAACATATTAGCAGACTCAGAAGACTGAGCTGGAAACTGAAACTTAGTTGCAATCTAGTGAAAGTCGGAAAATGAAACGTGTTAGCAGCCTTGGAATATTAAGCTGGAAAATGAAACATGTTAGCAGTCTTGGAAAACATAGCTGGTAAATGATGTATGTTAGCAGTCTTGGAAAACATAGCTGGTAAATGATGTATGTTAGCAGCTTTGGAAAACATAACTGGTAAATGATGTATGTTAGCAGCTTTGGAAAACATAACTGGTAAATGATGTATGTTAGCAGCTTTGGAAAACATAACTGGTAAATGATGTATGTTAGCAGCTTTGGAAAACATAACTGGTAAATGATGTATGTTAGCAGCTTTGGAAAACATAACTGGTAAATGATGTATGTTAGCAGCTTTGGAAAACATAACTGGTAAATGATGTATGTTAGCAGCTTTGGAAAACATAACTGGTAAATGATGTATGTTAGCAGCTTTGGAAAACATAACTGGTAAATGATGTATGTTAGCAGCTTTGGAAAACTAAGCTGGAAAATGAAACATGTTAGCTGCCCTAGAAAACATAACTGGAATATGAAACATGTAGAAGTCTTAATTAAATTAAATTACCACATCAGTAGCTTTTTGTTCAAATGGGAGATAGAGTTCTGCTTCGATGGCATCCAACAAAAGCAAACGAGAAAAAATAATGATGTTGCATAGAAGCAAAGCATGTTATTTATGGTTCAAAATGAATATCTTTTTCTGCTTGGTCTATTTGTTTCTCTTTTGTTTTATTCTGTTTTGTTACCTTCGGCTTTGTTGTTATTTCGTTGGTTTATGGGTCTGTGGGGTTGTTTCTTTTGGTATGACGTTATGTAATTTGATACAAATGTTTGTATTGTAAATATTACAGAATATTGTGTTCTTTTGTCTCTTTTGTATGTATAGCTTGTATATGTGTTAGAAATGGGGACGGTTCCTTAATTCCAACAGACAGTGCTAGTGTATGTGTGGATGCTGATCCATAGGATAGTACTGGTGTATATGTGGATGTTGATCCATAGGATAGTACTGGTGTATGTGTGGATGTTGATCCATAGGATAGTACTGGTGTATGTGTGGATGTTGATCCATAGGATAGTACTGGTGTATGTGTGGATGATGATCCATAGGATAGTACTGGTGTATGTGTGGATGTTGATCCATAGGATAGTACTGGTGTATGTGTGGATGTTGATCCATAGGATAGTACTGGTGTATGTGTGGATGTTGATCCATAGGATAGTACTGGTGTATGTGTGGATGATGATCCATAGGATAGTACTGGTGTATGTGTGGATGTTGATCCATAGGATAGTACTGGTGTATGTGTGGATGTTGATCCATAGGATAGTACTGGTGTATGTGTGGATGTTGATACATAGGATAGTACTGGTGTATGTGTGGATGTTGATCCATAGGATAGTACTGGTGTATGTGTGGATGTTGATCCATAGGATAGTACTGGTGTATGTGTGGATGTTGATCCATAGGATAGTACTGGTGTATGTGTGGATGTTGATCCAATAGGATAGTACTGGTGTATGTGTGGATGTTGATCCATAGGATAGTACTGGTGTATGTGTGGATGTTGATCCATAGGATAGTACTGGTGTATGTGTGGATGTTGATCATAGAATAGTACTGGTGTATGTGTGGATGTTGATCCATAGGATAGTACTGGTGTATGTGTGGATTTGATCCATAGGATAGTACTGGTGTATGTGTGGATGTTGATCCATAGGATAGTACTGGTGTATGTGTGGATGTTGATCCATAGGATAGTACTGGTGTATGTGTGGATGTTGATCCATAGGATAGTACTGGTGTATGTGTGGATGTTGATCCATAGGATAGTACTGGTGTATGTGTGGATGTTGATCCATAGGATAGTACTGGTGTATGTGTGGATGTTGATCCATAGGATAGTACTGGTGTATGTGTGGATGTTGATCCATAGGATAGTACTGGTGTATGTGTGGATGTGATCCATAGGATAGTACTGGTGTATGTGTGGATGTTGATCCATAGGATAGTACTGGTGTATGTGTGGATGTTGATCCATAGGATAGTACTGGTGTATGTGTGGATGTGAACCATAGGATAGTACTGGTGTATGTGTGGATGTTGATCCATAGGATAGTACTGGTGTATGTGTGGATGTTGATCCATAGGATAGTACTGGTGTATGTGTGGATGTTGACTAGGATTCGTATGTGATACCATAGGATAGTACTGGTGTATGTGTGGATGTTGATCCATAGGATAGTACTGGTGTATGTGTGGATGTTGATCCATAGGATAGTACTGGTGTATGTGTGGATGTTGATCCATAGGATAGTACTGGTGTATGTTGGATGTGAACCATAGGATAGTACTGGTGTATGTGTGGATGTTGAACCATAGGATAGTACTGGTGTATGTGTGGATGTTGATCCATAGGATAGTACTGGTGTATGTGTGGATGTTGATCCATAGGATAGTACTGGTGTATGTATGGATGATGACCATAGGATAGTACTGGTGATGTATGGATGTTGATCCATAGGATAGTACTGGTGTATGTGTGGATGTTGATCCATAGGATAGTACTGGTGTATGTGTGGATGTTGATCCATAGGATAGTACTGGTGTATGTTGGATGTTGATCCATAGGATAGTACTGGTGTATGTGTGGATGTTGATCCATAGGATAGTACTGGTGTATGTGTGGATGTTGATCCATAGGATAGTACTGGTGTATGTGTGGATTGATACCATAGGATAGTACTGGTGTATGTGTGGATGTTGATCCATAGGATAGTACTGGTGTATGTGTGGATGTTGATCCATAGGATAGTACTGGTGTATGTGTGGATGTTGATCCATAGGATAGTACTGGTGTATGTGTGGATGTTGATCCATAGGATAGTACTGGTGTATGTGTGGATGTTGATCCATAGGATAGTACTGGTGTATGTGTGGATGTTGATCCATAGGATAGTACTGGTGTATGTGTGGATGTTGATCCATAGGATAGTACTGGTGTATGTGTGGATGTTGATCCATAGATAGTACTGGTGTATGTGTGGATGTTGATCCATAGGATAGTACTGGTGTATGTGTGGATGTTGATCCATAGGATAGTACTGGTGTATGTGTGGATGTTGATCCATAGGATAGTACTGGTGTATGTGTGGATGTTGAACCATAGGATAGTACTGGTGTATGTGTGGATGTTGATCCATAGGATAGTACTGGTGTATGTGTGGATGATGATCCATAGGATAGTACTGGTGTATGTGTGGATGTTGATCCATAGGATAGTACTGGTGTATGTGTGGATGTTGATCCATAGGATAGTACTGGTGTATGTGTGGATGTTGATCCATAGGATAGTACTGGTGTATGTGTGGATGTGAATATGCAATAATAACAGTTCAGTGTCATGGAAAAGAAAAGAGTGGGATGTGTGAGATACGTTGCAAGCCAACATTTAACTTGATGGCGACGCTCAGCTATAGTTGCGGAGATGTTAAATTTTTTTTTGGCCAAGACTACGTGTATACTATAATAAGGGAGATTATACTGACAGCAGAGTTTAACCATTTTTCTAAGTAGATTTCTTTCCCTTTGACCGTAGGAGACTGTTGGAACTCTACTTTTGGCTTTTTTCACGGTACCTGAAACAAAGAAATTTCGAAGAGTCAAAAGACACAACGCCTGCATTTAATCATTTTTGGGACAAAGTTTTCATAAAAGCAGAACTCATAGTGACTTCTAGTGAAGAATGTATATCCTGTGACATGTTAAGTGCAGTTTTGTGACATGGATATTTAATGGACTGCAAGCAGCAGTTTGATGTCATGTGTGGAACATCTGGAACTTTTTTTTTTTTTTTTTTTTTTCTATTTGTATGCCTTTTTCAATGGTAGACCAGAAAAAATGAATGCATGCAGAAACAAGTCAGCACAGTTACAAATGTGCTGACATAATGACCTTTTAAAACATATGTAACGATAGGTTTATTGTCGTTGGATATTCTCCATAATGTTTTAAAAAGTACCAAAACTGTGCATCTCGAGAGTTTCAGCAGCCATTTAAGGGCGCGTCTCCAAAGAGTTAAAGAGCTTTGTATGTTGTTTAGGGTGGGTATAGGAGTAGTGGGTGTGCATGTAGAATGAAATAGCTGACAATGTACAAAGTAACTGACAAACATACACAATCAAATTCAGAACTGAAACTAAAGATACTTGAAAAAATTGTGTTGGAAATGTATGTCCAGTACCACCAGAATTAAATGGTCTTAACTTTCCTTCAAATAAACAAACAAACAAACAAAGAAATGCAGAACTGCTGGTGGAATAGTCTTGTCACAAGGTAGTGAATTGGCTAAAGCAGGTGTGTGGATGTCTAGGTATAATAGTGATGGTGTATGGGGTCACCGTGTGGTTGACAGGTGTGTGAATGTCTAGGTATAATAGTGATGATGTATGGGGTCACCGTGTGGTTGACAGGTGTGTTGATGTCTAGGTATAATAGTGATGATGTATGGGGTCACCGTGTGGTTGACAGGTGTGTGGATGTCTAGGTATAATAGTGATGATGTATGGGGTCACCGTGTGGTTGACAGGTGTGTGGATGTCTAGGTATAATAGTGATGATGTATGGGGTCACCGTGTGGTTGACAGGTGTGTGAATGGCTAGGTATAATAGTGATGGTGTATGGGGTCACTGTGTGGTTGACAGGTGTGTGGATGTCTAGGTATAATAGTGATGATGTATGGGGTCACCGTGTGGTTGACAGGTGTGTGGATGTCTAGGTATAATAGTGATGATGTATGGGGTCACGTGTGGTTGATAGGTGTGTGAATGGCTAGGTATAATAGTGATGGTGTATGGGGTCACCGTGTGGTTGACAGGTGTGTTGATGTCTAGGTATAATAGTGATGGTGTATGGGGTCACTGTGGTTGACAGGTGTGTGGATGTCTAGGTATAATAGTGATGATGTATGGGGTCACCGTGTGGTTGACAGGTGTGTGGATGTCTAGGTATAATAGTGATGATGTATGGGGTCACCGTGTGGTTGATAGGTGTGTGGATGTCTAGGTATAATAGTGATGGTGTATGGGGTCACCGTGTGGTTGACAGGTGTGTGGATGTCTAGGTATAATAGTGATGATGTATGGGGTCACTGTGTGGTTGACAGGTGTGTGAATGGCTAGGTATAATAGTGATGGTGTATGGGGTCACCTGTGGTTGACAGGTGTGTGGATGTCTAGGTATAATAGTGATGATGTATGGGGTCACCGTGTGGTTGACAGGTGTGTGGATGTCCAGGTATAACAGTGATGGTGTATGGGGTCACCGTGTGGTTGACAGGTGTGTGAATGGCTAGGTATAATAGTGATGATGTATGGGGTCACCATGTGGTTGACAGGTGTGTGAATGTCTAGGTATAACAGTGATGGTGTATGGGGTCACCGTGTGGTTGACAGGTGTGTGAATGGCTAGGTATAACAGTGATGCTGTATGGGGTCACCGATGTGGTTGACAGGTGTGTGAATGGCTAGGTATAACAGTGATGTGTATGGGTCACCGTGTGGTTGACAGGTGTGTGAATGGCTAGGTATACCTGATGTTGTTGTATGGGGTCACCCTGTGGTTGACAGGTATGTGAATGGCTAGGTATAACAGTGATGATGTATGGGGTCACCGTGTGGTTGACAGGTGTGTGAATGGCTAGGTATAACAGTGATGTTGTATAGGGTCACCGTGTGGTTGACAGGTGTGTGAATGGCTAGGTATAACAGTGATGGTGTATGGGGTCACCATGTGGTTGACAGGTGTGTGAATGGCTAGGTATAACAGTGATGTTGTATAGGTCACCGTGTGGTTGACAGGTGTGTGAATGGCTAGGTATAACAGTGATGGTGTATGGGGTCACCGTGTGGTTGACAGGTGTGTGAATGGCTAGGTATAACAGTGATGATGTATGGGGTCACCGTGTGGTTGACAGGTGTGTGAATGGCTAGGTATAACAGTGATGGTGTATGGGGTCACCGTGTGGTTGACAGGTGTGTGAATGGCTAGGTATAACTGATGACGTTGTATGGGGTCACCCTGTGGTTTACAGACAGACATGTGCACAGTCAGTGATGTGGTGGAGTGTCTGCGGCTGGCCCGCATCACCAATACTGTGGTGCGGCTCGCATCTTTTCGCCGCATCACACCGGCCGACTACAGGACCGCCCATTTCTGCCTCAGTCTCTTCATCATCACCATCATTGCGCTGGTCCTGCACAAACTGTACTGGCACTAGCTTCTTGACTGCTTTATGGTGCTAAAGGACATGTTTTATTTATTGATTATTTATTTATCTATTGTAAGGCTTGCAATTTTATACTGCTGTCATTGTACCAGAATTTCAACAAATTTCAAAGTAAGTGTATCTTTTTTGCTTGTGTGGATTAGGTTATGTTTATATCTGTTTTAGTGGCATTGGCTAGCTCGCATTTTTCAGGTAGCGGGTGCCACTTTTGCTTTACACAATACAGATTTTAGTATTGTTTGAAATCATCACTGATGAAGAATGACACTCCCCCCCCCCCCCCCCCCCCTTGGGGATGCTGGGGTCTCTTTCAGTATAAATAGCATCCCCACCTTCTGGAAATTCTGTGCTAGAAATTTCCTCTTTTCTGTCACTCTCTTTGTTTCTTTCTTCCTCCTTTGCTTTCTGTCATTTCTTCCCGTCGTTTTTTGCCTTGCTGGTCCATTCACCTGTATGTGTTTAATAAAGTCTTACATATCTTCTCTTAGGATTGCTAATTGGCTCTAGGTTAATAAGAGATGTGGAAGCAATTTCAGGTGGGTTTAGGCCTGTTTATATATATATGTTATAGTTCCTACGGTATGCTTAAATTTGTATTTGGGTATATTTTTTAAACCCCCTTTCATGATAAATTGGATGGGATCAACGCCAGGGGCATATCCTTAGATTATGTGTGCGAATGCGTTTATATGCATGCTTAAATTTCTTTTCTTTTTTTTTTTTTCCTGTTGAAGTGTTGTTGTGTATGTTTTAAAACATTTATAGCCCTGATGTGTTTCTACGCAGTTGGCTGGGCCTTAAACAAAAATAAAAGTAACAGAGATGATGAATGATGTGGGATCAGTTATATTGAATGTGGGTGGGTGAATAAGATGTTTTTGCTGACACTAGTAGTATATTGTATATACAAGGGCTGATCCAGAAAGTCTTGTCAGTTACCACACAAAATCCCAAGGGGAAGTCCAGTATACATGAACATGTCAGTCCTTCACCATATTCTCCTGCTGTCTCCACACAGACTTTCAGCCTGCTCAGCCAAGAATCACATGCTGTTTGGTCATCTGATTGAGGTACGCGAGTTCACTGCTTTCCTTAAGTCCTGGATTCCTGAAAACTTCTTGCCAGCCAGGTTTTGATTCAGAAAGGAAAACAACTGGAAGTCACATGGGGCTGAGTCAGGACTGTGGTGGGGTGGGTGAGGGAGAACTTTAATGGGGATTTTTCTTGTAGATAGATCATAGTGATCTTGACTGTATGGGTACTTGTGTTGTCACGTAGACGGAGTGTTTTGCTGATACCCACATTCAGATGCTGCTTGTGGATGGACTGAACAACTTTGGGCAAAATATTTTCTATGTAATATCTAGCTGTAATTGTACAATTATCAGGCAAAATATCTAGCTGTAATAGTACAATTATCAGGCAAAATATCTAGCTGTAATAGTACAATTATCAGGCAAAATGTCTAGCTGTAATAGTACAATTATCAGGCAAAATATCTAGCTGTAATAGTACAATTATCAGGCAAAATATCTAGCTGTAATAGTACAATTATCAGGCAAAATGTCTAGCTGTAATAGTACAATTGTCAGGCAAAATGTCTAGCTGTAATAGTACAATTATCAGGCAAAATATCTAGCTGTAATAGTACAATTATCAGGCAAAATGTCTAGCTGTAATTGTACAATTATCAGGCAAAATATCTAGCTGTAATAGTACAATTGTCAGGCAAAATATCTAGCTGTAATAGTACAATTGTCAGGCAAAATATCTAGCTGTAATAGTACAATTATCAGGCAAAATGTCTAGCTGTAATAGTACAATTATCAGGCAAAATATCTAGCTGTAATAGTACAATTATCAGGCAAAGTATCTAGCTGTACTGGTACAATTATCAGGCAAAATATCTAGCTGTAATAGTACAATTGTCAGGCAAAATATATAACTGTAATAGTACAATTATCAGGCAAAATATCTAACTGTAATAGTACAATTATCAGGCAAAATATCTAGCTGTAATAGTACAATTATCAGGCAAAATATCTAGCTGTAATAGTACAATTGTCAGGCAAAATATCTAGCTGTAATAGTACAATTGTCAGGCAAAATATCTAACTGTAATAGTACAATTGTCAGGCAAAGTATATACCACATACAGAGCTTCAGGAGTTGAAGAAAATTTCTAGTCTCAGTACGACTGGTCTTTTTGTCATCAGCGATTTTAGACAGTTTGTCTGGGATGCCATATAAAGTGATCCATGATTTGTTAATTGTGAGCATTTGGGACTTGCACCATGAACAATTTCAAGTTGTGGCTTAGAAATCTGAACCTTCTGTTTTTCTGCTGCTCTGTCAGAAGGTGAGGCGTCTGTCTGGCTTCCACTTTCCTCCCTTTGACTGTGTCATTTATTTCACTGACTGAAACATGTGGATCCTCTTTAACTGTTGTGTTTACAGGCTGAACAATTTGCCTGTTTTGGGCCTCAATTGGATTCAAGATCAGTGCTTGTCTTTCATGTCAGTTTTTCCTTGTTTGAAATTAGTAGTCCAGTGACAAACTGTCCTGTGTGACGCACACGTGTCATCATACACAACAGTCAGAGCGGCATGAATTTTGATTGGACAGTGTCCAAGTTAAGCCTTGTGAAGAAACAGCACTTGAGCCGCTCTATGCTAGGACCCATTCTTCAGACACACAGTTAGATGCGTCACATTTCCAGTGACACCATACAGTGAAACTCCACCTGGCATTATTATGATTTTGTGAATATCAACAACACAAAAGTTACCATTCACATATCTTGGTACAAGTTACTACAACACAAAAGTTACCTTTCACATATCTTGGTACAAGTTACAACAACACAAAAGTTACCTTTCACATATCTTGGTACAAGTTACAACAACACAAAAGTTACCTTTCACATATCTTGGTACAAGTTACAACAACACAAAAGTTACTGTTCACATATCTTGGTACAAGTTATAACAACACAAAAGTTACCTTTCACATATCTTGGTACAAGTTACAACAACACAAAAGTTACCTTTCACATATCTTGGTACAAGTTACAACAACACAAAAGTTACTGTTCACATATCTTGGTACAAGTTACAACAACACAAAAGTTACCTTTCACATATCTTGGTACAAGTTACAACAACACAAAAGTTACCTTTCACATATCTTGGTACAAGTTACAACAACACAAAAGTTACCTTTCACATATCTTGGTACAAGTTACAACAACACAAAAGTTACCTTTCACATATCTTGGTACAAGTTACAACAACACAAAAGTTACCTTTCACATATCTTGGTACAAGTTACAACAACACAAAAGTTACTGTTCACATATCTTGGTACAAGTTCTCACCTGTCTCACCTGTCGGCGTCACCGGGAACAGTGTTGGCCGCTGCACATGATGTCCTCACAAGTTGCCTCCAGCACTCTCGATCTTGGCTAAGTCTGACCACCTCCTGGAGTTTCTTGCCACTGATGTTTGTGATGTTTCTAGCAAGTGATGCAGGTGGCCGTCCTCTGTTTCTCTTTCCTTCCACTTTACCTTGGAGGACAGTGGACATCAAGTCTGTTCTCTCATTACGGATTGCGTGTCCAACATATTTCAGTTTCCTCCGTTGTATGAGTACTAGAAGCTTGCGTGTAGTACCCAACTCATTCAGTATGCTTTCATTTGAGCGCCTATCCGTCCATTTGACCCTCAGCAGTCTTCGGTAAAACCACAGCTCTGCTGCTTCCACTCGTCTTTCATCCTCTTTCTTCATTGTCCATGCCTCGCAGCCGTATATACAACAACACAAAAGTTAACTTTCACATATCTTGGTACAAGTTACAGCTATTTACTATAAACAATTCAGAAATCACAGCCTGACAAGACTTTTGGATCAGCTTTCAAAGCAGAGGATATACATATTTTACGGTGTATTTTTATTGTTTGAATCTCAACGCTTGTGGAAGCATTGGTCAGAACTGTTGGCAGGTGCATGAACAGTCCCACCAACATGTAGATATCAGCAATGGACAAACAGTTCACAGTTTATATATATGTAAGGTAGGTAGGTTGTGAAAACATGGTCATTGCTGTGCTAGTGTACAGGCTGATGGCATCCTGACAGGATTATGTTGGATTTCCATCACATGGTAAATGTGCACTTGCTGTTTTGTTTTTTAAACATATTGGCTGTTTATGCACAGTGTATTGTAGCTCTTTGGACAGGTTTGCTGGTTTTGTTTGGTCAGGTATTTGACTACTATTGTAGCACGTATGGTTTTGTGCATGATACCTACTTGAGCACATTGATTTGTAAGTCACATTTCATGTAGAAATACAATGGTTTGGTCTTGATCATGGCCAGAAGTTACAGTTACATTCCTTGTTGATTGTTGCCAGAAGTTACATTCCTTGTTTAACGTTACCAGAAGTTACATTCCTTGTCTCAGTACTGGTGCTGTGTTGTTCAAACTGTCGGTTGACATCCCGTCATTTCACAGCACTGTGATCATTACAGTGTTTCACCATCAATCCCCTGTACACTGATGGTGGTCAGTTCCTTGTTCCTGGTATTGTCTGAGTACCTGTACCTCACCTTTTTCACTCTTAAACAGTACTTAGCACTATGCTGATGCAGGGTGCTTTTGATGTATGCCTTGAGTTCTAAAGCCATCTTCACATTGATCTTTTTTAACCACCCCTTAAAACACTATACAGATGCAGGGTGCTTTGGTGTATGCCTTGAGTTCTAAAGCCATCTTCACATTGATCTTTTTTAACCGTCATATAATTGCATACATTTCAGAGTACAAATAGAAGTCTTGCCTCATTGTCTCAAGTTAGATACTAGCATTTTACTCATTATTGCATCCTTTTGAGTACTTTTGTCATATCCTGACCTAAATGAGGTACAATGCTTTTCTACTTTGATATCTCTCTACCAGTGTACCTAACTTTGCTGTGCCATTTGTAAGTAAGCTAAAACAGTGACAACCTTTCACACGCCCTTTTTTCACTTTGTTTTGTCTTTTTTGTCTGCCTTTTCTTTTCTTTCTGTCTTTCCTTCTTTAAAAAAGTGAAAGAGCCACATTTTGTCACATTGACTGGAGAGAGGTGTGGGCATGCATGGCTGTGTATGACAAAAATGGGGTAGCAAGAATTTTACTGCTGTTTGAGGATGGATTTTGACCAATTTGAGTCAGAAGAGCATTAAGGAAATGCAAATGACATAAGATTGGAAGTCATGGCACCGAGATTCATCAGGAACTTCTGACAATATTTACATTCTGGTTTTTTTTTGCTTTTGTTTTTGTTTTTGTTCTGACAGTCTTCCGTTTTCCTCTCTTCACATCAAGTTTTATTTCACCTTATGTATCTGCACGATCATGTGACCTTGAGAAGTACAACATTTGGATTTTCTAATATAATTCTTATATAGAAATAAAGATTATTAGAACGGCTTGACCATCTTATTGTTTTATCTGTTAAATAATTTTTTTTTGCTTTTTTAAGATTTTTAAAAAAAAGTTTTGATACTTGTGTGGTATACCTTCACCTGTAACGGGTCAGGTGTTGTTGCCATACCCTGTAGAAACGGGGACCAGTCCGTGCTGTTACCTTCACAGTATTGTGTACACACACTTTCACTGTTGCCTGCTGTATACCTGTGATCAATACCGTATGTGTTGTAGGCATTTGTCTTGTCTTTCTCTATGCTTGATAGGGACCAAATTAAGCACTTGACGCCCACATCCTATCCACCAAGGGTACAGGAGTGAAAGGGTTACTTAACATCGGTAGTTCTGAGTCAGAAAAAAATATTGAAATTCTGCCTGTTTTATGATGAAAGTTAACACTATTTAGTCTAGGAGACAAAGCGGAAGTGAAACCTTTGGCAAAATGTTGTTTTCAAGTGAAATAAGTGGACAAGGTGGTCAGGTTGAGTAGGGATACGTGATGCTTATTCCCATCACATGATGTGCGTGGTGTGACACATAACGGTGGTATCACTATACAGTCTTAACACCTTCAACAAACAAACAAAAAAAGAACAAAAAACCTGTGGACTTAAATCTGATGTCTGGAGTTCAGACCCAGCCTGCGACATAAAAACTGGTCTGTTTGCTGCCCATTTAACTCTTTGACTCCCGCACCCTGTCCACCAGCTTCCTGCATTGTCAACCATGTTAACAAAGCATAAACGTAACCCTTTGATTCCCTCACCCTGTCCACCAGCATCCTGCATTGTCAACCATGCTAACAGAGCAAAACTTAACCCTTTGATCTCCGCACCCTGTCCACCAGCATCCTGCTTTGTCAACCATGTTAACAAAGCAAAAACTTAACCCTTTGACTCCCGCACCCTGTCCACCAGCATCCTGCATTGTCAACCATGTTAACAAAGCAAAAACTTAACCCTTTGACTCCCGCACCCTGTCCACCAGCATCCTGCATTGTCAACCATGTTAACAAAGCAAAAACTTAACCCTTTGACTCCCGCACCCTGTCCACCAGCATCCTGCATTGTCAACCATGTTAACAAAGCAAAAACTTAACCCTTTGACTCCCACACCCTGTCCACCAGCATCTTGCATTGTCAACCATGTTAACAAAGCAAAAACGTAACTCTTTGACTCCCTCACCCTATCCATCAGCATCCTGCATTGTCAACCATGTTAACAAAGCAAAAACGTAACTCTTTGATTCCCTCACCCTGTCCACCAGCTTCCTGCACGAAGCTGGTGGATAGGATGAGGGAGTCCAAAAGTTGTTTTGCAGTTGGTAGATAGGGTGTGGGAGTTAAAGGGTTAAATGCTCTGATCAGTCATTCTGGATAACCAAGAAAGGATTCGAACTACAGACTTTCCAATTGGAAGTCTTATCCACTTGATTAGTGCGCCCATTACCCCCATTAGATTGATTCAGTCCAAGATGTCTTTCATGCAGAAACTCCAATTATTGATTGACCTCTTTCTGTGTGGGTGTGAGGACAGTGTTATAAGAGGACTGGTGACCATTTGATCACTTGTGAATGCCACAATGTATGGCCTGCATTTTCTGTATCAGTCATTTCTGTCACATGCTTTGGTCTCTGATTTACCATTGTACAGTAACCAGAACTTGTTTGATTGAATGAACAGTGTACATGTATGTACATTTCTCCTGACATTTGTGATGGCAACAATTGTGATGAGATGTTGCTGAAATATTACTGTGATCATTGAGTCTTGTCTGTTTTATTCCAACACTTTAAAAGAAACCTGTCATGATAAGTGTGTGTGTGTGTGTGTGTGTGTGTGTGTGTGTGTGTGTGTGTGTGTGTGTGTGTGTGTGTGTGTGTGTGTGTGTGTGTGTGTGTACGCGCGCGCATTAGTTTTGTTGTACATTGTTGTACATTTTATGTCTGTGTAAGATCATGTTGGTAATTTTTTTTATGTTGTATATAGCTAGGATGTTTGTTTCTTTTGCTTGGTATGGTTTGTAAGAAGACATAAATATTTATTCTTTAGTATATTTGAAGTGATAGCAGTTGGCATATTTCCCTGCTAATATCTTTTGGCTGTATAAAAAGGTGTGTTTTTTTAAATTTTGTTTTTTGTTGTGTAGTTAGTTTGGTCATAGTGCACAGAAAGCAATATTCATGGCTGCACACAGTGGTTCTGCTTTTTTCCCTTGAAGAATGTTAAGAAAAATAATGCACACAAACAAATATTTAGAAAATGAAATCAATCAGTTGTTGGATGTGAAATGAAGATGGAATGTAGTGTGGTTAAAGACTGTGATGTAGTATTGTATGGACTTTGTTCTCGCATGATGTTATTGTTTCATTGTTGTTGTCCTGCTGTCTGTTCTCGCATGATGTTATTGTTTCATTGTTGTTGTCCTGCTGTCTGTTCTCACATGATGTTATTGTTTCATTGTTGTTGTCCTGCTGTCTGTTCTCACATGATGTTATTGTTTCATTGTTGTTGTCCTGCTGTCTGTTCTCACATGATGTTATTGTTTCATTGTTGTTGTCCTGCTGTCTGTTCTCACATGATGTTATTGTTTCATTGTTGTTGTCCTGCTGTCTGTTCTCACATGATGTTATTGTTTCATTGTTGTTGTCCTGCTGTCTGTTCTCACATGATGTTATTGTTTCATTGTTGTTGTCCTGCTGTCTGTTCTCGCATGATGTTATTGTTTCATTGTTGTTGTCCTGCTGTCTGTTCTCACATGATGTTATTGTTTCATTGTTGTTGTCCTGCTGTCTGTTCTCACATGATGTTATTGTTTCATTGTTGTTGTCCTGCTGTCTGTTCTCACATGATGTTATTGTTTCATTGTTGTTGTCCTGCTGTCTGTTCTCACATGATGTTATTGTTTCATTGTTGTTGTCCTCTGTCTGTTCTCACATGATGTTATTGTTTCATTGTTGTTGTCCTGCTGTCTGTTCTCACATGATGTTATTGTTTCATTGTTGTTGTCCTGCTGTCTGTTCTCGCATGATGTTATTGTTCATTGTTGTTGTCCTGCTGTCTGTTCTCACATGATGTTATTGTTCATTGTTGTTGTCCTGCTGTCTGTTCTCGCATGATGTTTTGTTTCATTGTTGTTGTCCTGCTGTCTGTTCTCACTGATTTATTGTTTCATTTTGTTGTCCTGCTGTCTGTCTGTGTACATCTGTCTCTCTGTTCAAGTCTTTTTCCTTCGTCTTTCTTCTTTCCTTTCCTCTCTTTGTCTCCCTGTTTCTGGGTCCTTCTCCCTCTGTGTGCTGTCTTCGTGTTTTAGTTTACCTCCCTTCCCTTCAGTTTCCTTTTTTTTTTTTTCCCCCCCCAAATATGTGGGCTGGTTCTTTTGATAGCACTGTGGATTCAAGGTCTGATATGTCAAGATTAATCCCAGCCCTTGATATATAAAACTGGCCTGTTAGCTGTTTGTCTTAATGTTTCCATCATTCTGGTGGTATCAGCTTAGTGGTTCATAGGTCCCTTCCCCTCTCCATATGAAGACCTTGCCAGCATATAAGGCTTCACGCAGGGTAAGGAAGTCTGCCGGATAATTGCTGGCTGATTTGAGTAGGGCACTTATGGAATTGTCCAAGTGCGATGAATCTCTCTTGAAAAAAATGTGTAAACTTCTAGAAAGAAAAAACAACTAAGAAATAAAAACCCTGCATTTGACATGGAAAAATCCCCTTGTGTGGAAACCCCCCCCCCAAAAAAAAAAAAAAAAAAAAAAAGAAATAAGAAAGAATCTAAGCCAATGGAGTCCTGTCCCTCCCTGTATGTCTCTGGTTTCTCGTCTGTCTGTCTTTCCCATGTTTCATGTGTTAACTCCCTTTTGGTTCTGTCCTTGTGTGTATGTATACATCTGTCTGTCTCTTGTTCTGTCTGTTTTCCCCTCTTGTTGTTTGTTCTGTTTTGTTTCATCTTCCCCTCCTTGTATCTTCCCCTCTTTGTATCTTCCCCTCCTTGTATCTTCCCCTCCTTGTATCTTCCCCTCCTTGTATCTTCCCCTCCTTGTATCTTCCCCTCCTTGTATCTTCCCCTCCTTGTATCTTCCCCTCCTTGTATCTTCCCCTCCTTGTATCTTCCCCTCTTTGTATCTTCCCCTCCTTGTATCTTCCCCTCCTTGTATCTTCCCCTCCTTGTATCTTCCCCTCTTTGTATCTTCCCCTCCTTGTATCTTCCCCTCCTTGTATCTTCCCCTCTTTGTATCTTCCCCTCCTTGTATCTTCCCCTCCTTGTATCTTCCCCTCCTTGTATCTTCCCCTCTTTGTATCTTCCCCTCCTTGTATCTTCCCCTCCTTGTATCTTCCCCTCCTTGTATCTTCCCCTCTTTGTATCTTCCCCTCCTTGTATCTTCCCCTCCTTGTATCTTCCCCTCCTTGTATCTTCCCCTCTTTGTATCTTCCCCTCCTTGTATCTTCCCCTCCTTGTATCTTCCCCTCTTTGTATCTTCCCCTCTTTGTATCTTCCCCTCCTTGTATCTTCCCCTCTTTGTATCTTCCCCTCCTTGTATCTTCCCCTCCTTGTATCTTCCCCTCTTTGTATCTTCCCCTCTTTGTATCTTCCTCTCCTTGTATCTTCCCCTCCTTGTATCTTCCCCTCTTTGTATCTTCCCCTCCTTGTATCTTCCCCTCCTTGTATCTTCCCCTCCTTGTATCTTCCCCTCCTTGTATCTTCCCCTCTTTGTATCTTCCCCTCCTTGTATCTTCCCCTCCTTGTATCTTCCCCTCTTTGTATCTTCCCCTCCTTGTATCTTCCCCTCCTTGTATCTTGTATCTTCCCCTCTTTGTATCTTCCCCTCCTTGTATCTTCCCCTCCTTGTATCTTGTATCTTCCCCTCCTTGTATCTTCCCCTCTTTGTATCTTCCCCTCCTTGTATCTTCCCCTCCTTGTATCTTGTATCTTCCCCTCCTTGTATCTTCCCCTCTTTGTATCTTCCCCTCCTTGTATCTTCCCCTCTTTGTATCTTCCCCTCCTTGTATCTTCCCCTCCTTGTATCTTGTATCTTCCCCTCCTTGTATCTTCCCCTCTTTGTATCTTCCCCTCCTTGTATCTTCCCCTCCTTGTATCTTCCCCTCCTTGTATCTTCCCCTCTTTGTATCTTCCCCTCTTTGTATCTTCCCCTCCTTGTATCTTCCCCTTCTTGTATCTTCCCCTCTTTGTATCTTCCCCTCCTTGTATCTTCCCCTCTTTGTATCTTGTATCTTCCTCTCCTTGTATCTTCCCCTTCTTGTATCTTCCCCTCCTTGTATCTTCCCCTCCTTGTATCTTCCCCTCTTTGTATCTTGTATCTTCCTCTCCTTGTATCTTCCCCTCCTTGTATCTTCCCCTCTTTGTATCTTGTATCTTCCTCTCCTTGTATCTTCCCCTCTTTGTATCTTCCCCTCCTTGTATCTTGTATCTTCCTCTCCTTGTATCTTCCCCTCTTTGTATCTTGTATCTTCCTCTCCTTGTATCTTCCCCTCTTTGTATCTTGTATCTTCCTCTCCTTGTATCTTCCCCTCCTTGTATCTTGTATCTTCCTCTCCTTGTATCTTCCCCTCTTTGTATCTTGTATCTTCCTCTCCTTGTATCTTCCCCTCTTTGTATCTTCCCCTCCTTGTATCTTGTATCTTCCTCTCCTTGTATCTTGTATCTTCCTCTCCTTGTATCTTCCCCTCTTTGTATCTTCCCCTCCTTGTATCTTGTATCTTCCTCTCCTTGTATCTTCCCCTCTTTGTATCTTCCTCTCCTTGTATCTTCCCCTCCGTGTATCTTCCCCTCTTTGTATCTTCCCCTCCTTGTATCTTCCCCTCTTTGTATCTTCCCCTCCTTGTATCTTGTATCTTCCTCTCCTTGTATCTTCCCCTCTTTGTATCTTCCTCTCCTTGTATCTTCCCCTCCGTGTATCTTCCCCTCCTTGTATCTTCCCCTCCGTGTATCTTCCCCTCCTTGTATCTTCCCCTCCGTGTATCTTCCCCTCCTTGTATCTTGTATCTTCCTCTCCTTGTATCTTCCCCTCTTTGTATCTTCCTCTCCTTGTATCTTCCCCTCCGTGTATCTTCCCCTCCTTGTATCTTCCCCTCCGTGTATCTTCCCCTCTTTGTATCTTCCCCTCCTTGTATCTTCCCCTCCTTGTATCTTCCCCTCCTTGTATCTTCCCTCCTTGTATCTTCCCCTCCTTGTATCTTCCCCTCCTTGTATCTTCCCCTCCTTTGTATCTTCCCCTCCTTGTATCTTCCCCTCCTTGTATCTTCCCCTCCTTGTATCTTCCCTCTTCCCTCTTGTATCTTCCCCTCCTTGTATCTTCCCCTCCTTGTATCTTCCCTCCTTGTATCTTCCCTCTCCTCTGTTATCTTCCCCTCCTTGTATCTTCCCCTCCTTGTATCTTCCCCTCCTTGTATCTTCCCCTCCTTGTATCTTCCCCTCTTGTATCTTCCCCTCCTTTGTATCTTCCCCTCCTTGTATCTTCCCCTCCTTGTATCTTCCCCTCCTTGTATCTTCCCCTCCTTGTATCTTCCCCTCCTTGTATCTTCCCCTCCTTGTATCTTCCCTCTTGTCTTTTCCTTGCAGTGTGTTTTCTTCTTCCCTCCTCCTGTTGCTCCACTGCATGCATCATGACCTTGACTGACATTGTTCAGTACTTTAAGTGTGGATTTTTGTTATGAGTGTGACCTTGACTGACCTTGCCCATTGATGTGAACTTGAAACTTTTACTTTGATTGACCTTGCCCTGTTCAGTACATGTAACCTTGACTGGCCTTGCTTTGTGCTTTGTGTGGCCATGACACATGTTGTAACCTCATCTCATTTTACCATGGTCCTCATTACCCTTGCCAGATGGTACATCACCTTCATTTGACTTGCCTCTTCCGGGTGAATTTGACCTTGGTTGACCTTCCTCATACTGTGTGACTTGGACTGACCTTGCCCTGTTCTGTTATTGTGACCTTGAAATGATTGTGACCTTGAGTTACCTTGGCCCAGGAGCAGATTTGCGTGGCCACAGACATCATGGAGGAGCGGGGTGTGCAGCGTGTGGCCATCACCGTCGCCGCCCTGGTGGCCATCGGGAGCAACCCGCGTCAGTCTGCGGTATGACAGCTAGGGGAGCTGCTAGGGGGCGTGGCCTGTCTCCTGGTCATTCTGGTCCTTCTCCACAATGCCACGCAGCAGATGGGATTGCCCGTCCTGCCTGACTACGACTAGAGGAAGCAGGGGGAACCTGTCTTCCCTCACCTGGCAGGGTCGGCTGGCTGTTGTAGTGAGGCTTGAGGCGTTTTTTTTTTGTTTTTTTGTTTTTTTTATAGGTAGGGATTTTGAGGTTTTTTATGTTGTGTTTGTGGCTTGATTGTAGCAGATACAGACGTTTTACAGACGTTTGGTTAGTGGACTGTTCTAGCACGTGGTTTGAGTTCAGAGAAGTGTGACATTGATTTTATGGAGCGTGGTCTTTTTAAAATTGTGACTGAATGTTTTTAACACAGAATTTTTATAGATACATTTTTCTAAAGTTTTAAAGAAATGTTTGAGAATTCTGTGAAAGGTTTTATGTTGTTGATATTGCTAATTTGGCTCAGTTTCACCGTTTGATTTTATTTGCTTGATTGTTGGTAAGTTTGAACTGCTGACTTTTATCACAACAGTGGCAAAAGTTCCAGTTGTAAACTGCAAAATATTATGGGAAAATGTTCCGCTTTTGTAGTCACCATTGTTCGCTCAGGTTTCAATTTTCGTCTTTTCGTCCAAGAAATGGAGCCAACAGAATGTGACTGTGAGAAAAAAGAAATAGATTTTGTGTGTTTTCATTCTTCTGTTTAGCAGTCAGTGCTTTTGGTACATTGTCAGTTGAAGGTATTGGTCAGATATTTGGCCTGACCCCATGTTTTATGAATGTATTTTGTGAACGCCTCAGAAAGCCCTCTACCAAGGCAGCCAGCCCACGTCCCGCCTCCCTGGAGAAACCGGATGACTATGGATATTACTCTTCATTAGTGGAGATTCTGACTTCAAGAAAGAACGTCACAGATCGTAAAGACTTTTTTCTTTAATCTACAGCGTACGACACTGTGCTGGTATTCAGTCAGCACGGATGGACAAGTTCTTCAATTCACATTGTAGCACTTAACATGAAAATGACAGTGCACAAAAGAACCCAGTACCATTTCTAAAGCTTGTTCATGGAAACAGAGAGAACAATGGACTTGGGATGAATCAGTGTACAGCATATATCAGTGATAGAAACAAAGCTGTGTTCATTTAGGGTTCTGTTTAGTCAGAAATTATCTCACATATCCAGGAAAAGCGAACACGTTGTAAACATGAACATACAGTCTGGTAGTTCTACATTGAATATCAGGGGTTGGTTTGTTTTTTCCTGTAAAATCTGACATGTTTGTATAATTTGCTTTCAGTGTACAATGTTTGTACTGTGTATTTATTTTACAGCAGAAACTGCTGTCTGTTAACCTTCTACTGCCGTTTCTTGCTATTGCAAAGCCCAGGAGACAGCATTGGCTGGAACAGGGAGGGGGGGGGGGGGGGGGATATGTGGGTCATCTCGACACTGCTCACATTTGTCACTGGCATCGATATCTCTGTGACACTGCCAACAAGTCGCCGTCACTGACAGTTGGCTGTGTGTGATATCACTGATGCTTGTGTCATGTCACTGTCTCAGCCTTTCCAGCTTGGCAGGCACATTTGAGCATAATAAACATAGTGACCACTGTTCCGTCATTCTTTCTCTATGGCAGATAGTATATTTCAGTTATGTCTGGTTGTTATCAGTTATTTAACATTTTGTGCTTACTGGTATGTTTACTTGTTTGTTTATTATTTGTTTTTGTTGTTTTCTTGTTGGTGTTGTTTATTTGCCAGCCTGTTAGCCCTGACTAGTTTTCAGCACAGCCAGTCTTCAACAAAGGTGGAGCTGACAGGGTTAGGAGTCTTCATGACAGGAGGCTGTGGGCTGAGCACAGTCACTGTTGATAGAAGATCACTGACTGTCGTTCACCAAGGAACTGATCGCACTGCCAGCACCTGGATCACAGTTTGTGTGTGGTTACAGTTCAAAACTTGATGGTATGTGGGATAGGGTCCTGTTTATTGTGCTGTTTGTTCTGTTTGTTTCCTCACCACAAGGGACTGGGTAATGGTCTGTATTTTTAGCTTGAAATAAGGAAAGGGCCAAATGAGCTCTTTGAGAAAAGGGTCAGATGGTTAAAGCACCATGGTGGTGATGTAGGGGTGGTGGGTTCGATGTTGAGACGGGCCACAGTTTTTTTTGCAGGCTGGTCGATTCCTTTGGTAGAGCCATGGTCCTTTAAAGAATCTTGTGTCTTCAGTTCATTCACAGCGTGCAACGTAAAAAAAACTGACTTGTTTTGCCCGTTTGTGTGCCTTAGTCATTGTGATGGTGGCAGTGTGTCACAGGTTTGTCATCAGTCATTGTGATGGTGGCAGTGTTGACAGGTTTGTCATCAGTCATTGTGATGGTGGCAGTGTTTGACAGGTTTGTCATCAGTCATTGTGATGGTGGCAGTGTTTGACAGGTTTGTCATCAGTCATTGTGATGGTGGCAGTGTTTGACAGGTTTGTCATCAGTCATTGTGATGGTGAGTGTTTACAGGTTTGTCATCAGTCATTGTGATGTGGCAGTGTTTGACAGGTTTGTCATCAGTCATTGTGATGGTGGCATGTTTGACAGTTTGTCATCCATCCGTGTGCCATAATGTAGGTTTGCTTGGTGTCCAAGGATTTTGCCTGATAATTGCTACAGATTTGGGTGGAGCGTGTATGAATTGCACATACTGAAACATTCTCTCTTAAGAACTTCAGAGTCAATAAAGTATGGTATCACTTGGGGGTATTACACGTCTTTTGGGTCAAAACAAAGTTCTGTTTATACACGTCTTTTGGGTCAAAACAAAGTTCTGTTTATACACGTCTTTGTTGGGTCAAAACAAAGTTCTGTTTATACACGTCTTTTGTTTGGGTCAAAACAAAGTTCTGTTTATACACGTCTTTTGGGTCAAAACAAAGTTCTGTTTATACACGTCTTTTGTTTGGGTCAAAACAAAGTTCTGTTTATACACGTCTTTTGTTTGGGTCAAAACAAAGTTCTGTTTATACACGTCTTTTGGGTCAAAACAAAGTTCTGTTTATACACGTCTTTTGTTGGGTCAAAACAAAGTTCTGTTTATACACGTCTTTTGGGTCAAAACAAAGTTCTGTTTATACACGTCTTTTGGGTCAAAACAAAGTTCTGTTTATACACGTCTTTTTTGGGTCAAAACAAAGTTCTGTTTATACACGTCTTTTGGGTCAAAACAAAGTTCTGTTTATACACGTCTTTTGGGTCAAAACAAAGTTCTGTTTATACACGTCTTTTGGGTCAAAACAAAGTTCTGTTTATACACGTCTTTTGGGTCAAAACAAAGTTCTGTTTATACACGTCTTTTGGGTCAAAATAAAGTTCTGTTTATACACGTCTTTTGGGTCAAAACAAAGTTCTGTTTATACACGTCTTTTGGGTCAAAACAAAGTTCTGTTTATACACGTCTTTTGGGTCAAAACAAAGTTCTGTTTATACACGTCTTTTGGGTCAAAACAAAGTTCTGTTTATACACGTCTTTTGGGTCAAAACAAAGTTCTGTTTATACACGTCTTTTGTTTGGGTCAAAACAAAGTTCTGTTTATACACGTCTTTTGGGTCAAACAAAGTTCTGTTTATACACGTCTTGGTCAAAACAAATTCTGTTTATACACGTCTTTTGTTTGGGTCAAAACAAAGTTCTGTTTATACACGTCTTTTGGGTCAAAACAAAGTTCTGTTTGTACACGTCTTTTGGGTCAAAACAAAGTTCTGTTTATACACGTCTTTTGGGTCAAAACAAAGTTCTGTTTATACACGTCTTTTGTTTGGGTCAAAACAAAGTTCTGTTTATACACGTCTTTTGGGTCAAAACAAAGTTCTGTTTATACATGTCTTTTGGGTCAAAACAAAGTTCTGTTCACATGCTCAAACTATCAGTCATCACCACATACTGAAGGGGACATGTTGTAGTCTTTGGAAAATGGACCCAGCAATAACAGCAAATTCCTCTGTATTGACATATAAAACCATTGAAAATCTTATTCCTGGTTAGGATAGTTCATGTGAGAGGGGCTGTCTTTGACGTGTTCTGGGAACGTTGTATCTTAAACTGTTTTGTGAACAGCTGAAGTGGGGGTTGAGAAAGATGTTTTGAAAATGAAAAGTGGAATCTTTCAGGTGATAGTGGAGATGTGATATAAAGTCATTTGCCCAGTCTCTGTGGTGATGGGATCATGTGAGGAGTAGAACACAGACCGTGTCTCATGTAAGCTACTGTAGTTAGGTTGTCGTCATTTTCTGTGGGAAGAGGGCAGATTTCCATGTAGGGAAGGGAGGTTTGCATTCATGGTCAGTCTTAATGTTTGGAATCCAGTCGTGTTACCATGCATTTCTCACACAGCCAGTGTCAACAGTCATGTTACCATGCATTTCTCACACAGCCAGTGTCAACAGCATTTATTCTTTTGTCTATAAGATAAATTCCAGAATGATCCAAGGGGAAAAAATGAACACTGACTGAATTAGAGGTGTGAAAATGCGGGCAGTCTTCTCAGCCCCAACAGCTTGAAAGTAGAGTTGTCTGCTTTGCCGTGGTAAAGACTGTGGACTTTTGTCCTTACCATTGTACAGTAGACAACCTCTCTTTCCTTTCTTGAGGCTGAGAGTACATGTGTGTTTACACTCCTTAGTAATACAGCCCTGAACAGTAATTTTGTTTATACAAAATTATAGAAGCAGGTGAGTATAAAGTAAGGTTTGCACAGAGTGCTTTCCCCTCAGCATTTAGCGTCAGCCCTGACCATTCTCCTGAAGTATGTGTCCCCTGTCACAGCCAGAACACAAGGAAGGGTTATCCCCCATTTGGTGATGTGATGTGATGTGATGTGAACTGTATATTTGGTGCAGATGTACATAATTTCTACATGTGATGACATGCATTCTGTGGTCCCTGACTTGTTCTGTGTTCAAACACACACACACACGTTCTCTGTGTACTGCTCCTCACATGGTTACCTGTGGTTTTTCACTCTGTTACAGTTACAGTTTGTGGGGTGGATGGGATGGGTGGATAGTGGGGGCTGTCGGGGAAAGTATGTGCGTACTTATGTGGTGATTTCTGTGTTTGGTATGCAAAATGCTCATTTGTGCAATACTAGTTTAAAGTCTGTGTAATTTTATGTCCTTCCAAAAATGTACAGAATTGTTTGTTATTGCTGCACTTGTCTTAACACTTCACACAGCACTTCCTTAGTTGAAGACAGTGTACAAACAACACCAGTTCATAATTGGTTTTTTAACTTACTGATTTTACAGTGTCCGTCTTGTAATTTGACTGATTTTACAGAATGTCCTAGTTGTAATTCTTTGATTTTACAGAATGTCTTTTGTCGTAATTTACTCATTTTACACAAGTTCTTTTGTTTCTCTGTTTTCTACATTTAATTCCATGTTTTACGGAATGTCTCTGCATCTTGTTTTTCTTCTCTCTTCTCGCTCTGTTTCGTATTTACACTTTTTCTTTTCTTCCATGCACATTTCTCTCAGTGTGAATTGGAAATCATTTGAGCCAGATTATCAGGAGAACTGTTTAACAGATGTTGTTTCATGACCTTGTTTTATGTGAAGCAAAAGTGGACAAGGACACCCAGCATCTTGTGAAAGGTGTCAGCGTAGGGGGCAGGAAGGAAATCATACCAAACAGCAGTCAAAAAGTATCTGAGGTCAGAAGCTTACAGCTGTTAGTGTTATGTTCTGTATTGTGTGTGGCCTTTGTTGCTGTGTTGTTGTCTGAGCATTTAGGCCTGCCCTCTCAGTCCTATTTTTGTACTTATTTGGAGTGCATTCATTATTATTTCATAACGTCTGTGTTTTTCACTGGTTTACGTCGTTGATAAATCTGTCAGTGGGTCAGCGAGTTTTGAAAGAGACAACTATAATTGTAACAGAAATCTGTAGAGTACATGTAGGCTGATGATGGTGAATCTGATCAGCCCCAAAGATGACCTTGTGACCTTGTTAGCTAAAAGTAGAAGTCCAAGTTGAAGAGTGTAAAGCAAGTGCTGGTGAAACACAGGCACTTGAAATCAGTAATTCCTCCTCTAGCAGCTCCGTGAATGGCCTGTACTCCTGCCACAACTTCATAACGCTGACGTCCATCTTGTACGGAACATCAGCTGCCGCCCTTCCATGGGTCGGTGTTGGCGTTTTGGTGTTGCCGCAGGCTGTGGGAATTGTCCCACACACTTGAGTGATCTCCCTTCCTGCCTCATCCTGTGATGGGTTGACGAAGAGAGGTCACGTCTTTTTCCTGATTGGACCAGTCTTTGTCTGTGTGTTTATTGTGCTGTTCTGAATGTCATCGGGTGCTTCCATTTAGCATAGATTGTGGGTTTTCGTTTCATCTCCCTACCTGCCATGTTTGACCACTAGGCAAGTTTTCCTACGCTTTGAAGTTACAGCAGCTGTTTCCTGTCCTGAAGAAAGGAGACCAAGCGTGCATCTTGAAGGAGGTGCTGCCTGTCCTCTCCTGCAAAGGGAAATCAGTTGCATGTGCTTGCGTTTTCATGGAAGTTTCAGAATAATTATATATATATAGATTTGATTGTTGCCTGTTTGCTGTTGGTTTATTTGATGTCTGTTTGGAGCTGTTGGTCATTAAAAGCGTTTTTCACAATCTGTTTGGAAGAGTTGATCCTAAAGCCTTTGTCATGGTAGAAGCTGGTGTGAATTTCTTGTCATCTGTGTATATGATTGTGTTTGGCATTTGAGTGGGAAAGTGACTTGATGGCTGCACTGTATTTCTTTGTGTGTTGTAAAGAGTGGTAGTGAATGTGTTTGTAGTGTGTGTGTTGTAAAGAGTGGTAGTGAATGTGTTTGTAGTGTGTGTGTTGTAAAGAGTGGTAGTGAATGTGTTTGTAGTGTGTGTGTGTGTAAAGAGTGGTAGTAATGTGTTTGTAGTGTGTGTATTGTAAAGATGTTTAGTGGTGTGTAGATGTATAATGTGTTTGTAGTGTGTGTGTTGTAAAGAGTGGTAGTGAATGTGTTTGTAGTGTGTGTGTTGTAAGGAGTGGTAGTGAATGTGATAAGTGTCTGCATTGAGCATTGTCTACTTTGTGTTTTGTTAAGAGTATAGTGAATGTGGTAAGTGTCTGCATTGAGCATTGTCTACTTTGTGTTTTGTTAAGAGTAGTAGTGAATGTGGTAAGTGTCTGCATTGAGCATTGTCTACTTTGTGTGTTCTTAAGAGTGGTAGTGAATGTGGTAAGTGTCTGCATTGAGCATTGTCTACTTTGTGTGTTGTTAAGAGTGGTAGTGAATGTGGTAAGTGTCTGCATTGAGCATTGTCTACTTTGTGTGTTGTTAAGAGTAGTAGTGAATGTGGCCACATTGTTGTGCGAGGTGTCTACATTCATCTTCGTCTCACTATCATTTTGTGTGATATTTGAAGACAGAACTGTTTTTAGCCATGACAATTTCTCCTACTGTTGTTAACTTGTAGAGTGTGGGGGCACTGTATTTTGTTTTCTATGTAACGTCTGATGGAATACATGTATTTGTCCCTGAGTGTGACACAGCTTGTGGCTGATGGAATACATGTATTTGTCCCTGAGTGTGACACAGCTTGTGGCTGACCTTTTTCCCCCCTCTGTCAAGTCCAGTACTTGATGGTCTGAAAAACTTTATTTCACCTGTATTTTAAATATCTCATCAAGCCTCGTGACCAGCCCAGGTATTGCAGATACCAGTATCAGAAAAATGTTGCTGTTGTTTTAATTTTGTTAATAGGATGAGTGCTCTTATGTAGTGATCATGTTATCAAAGAAATGTTCTTGTCAAGGATTTTATTGTGACAATCTGGTGAACAGATGTGGTCTCCTTTACCTCGTTGTAGCCTAACACTGCCCCGTTATATCTCTGTTCTGTTATACCACATTTATCTTATGATCTTAGTCAGTCACTGTACTATCACGGTGTTCTTTCCTTTCTGCCATAGGCTCTAGCATTTGTATGAGCATGATACACATGACCTCAGGAGCAGCATCAGAACGTCAATGCGGCACATAATATATGCAGGCTTCAGAATGAAAATTCTGATATTTTTATGCACAAAGATTACGCCTGTTCTGCTGGAATATTGAATACAAATTACCTGCTGATCGAGAGAATACATTTTAGAGAGGGCTGGAAAATGTTGGAATTTTTCCGTTGTATGACAACATGTTCTCTGCAAACTGATTGAAACAATTGGTGTAGGCTGTCCTGCACTTGTACATTGGAGGGTATGACTCATAACTCCTATGTGTAGAGGGGAGAAAACTGCTGTCCTTGGGACATAAAACCAGAACCTGAAATGGTAACATCCAATATTACTAATATATAAACACATACATATGCACTATCTGCTTCAGATTAAACATAGATGTAAGATATGTTGATTGATAGACAATTGAATGATTTATTGAAAGACAATACAGGGGCAAATATTTTTAACATGGAAGCTATATTATATAAGATATGTGTGCATTGTTTACTTTTTTGTCTGAAGACTGAGTTGTTCTGCTTGAAAATGTTTCATGAAGATGTCTAGATGCAGAGAGATTGTGTGTTTGTGTTCATGAGGAAGGAGAGAGTGAGTGTGAATGCATGTGTGAACCACTCCGTAGCCAGGGGATTTGATGTTCAGACCCATATGATATGTGTGCCCTGCTGTCAGAACCAGTTATGTGACCAGTGTCTCCCTCCATTTCCAATAAAACATTCAGCAATAGTCCTTGACTCTTCATCATCTGCCAGTCATTGGAGTCATCCAGTCTCTGTGTTGAAGTCTTTTGTAAGTTTGTAATCTGTGTGTTTGTAAGGTGAGAGAGAGAGAAAGAGAGAACAGCTGTGATGAAACAGTTCATTCGGAAAGGGATCGTGCATATGTATGTGTGGATTATGTGCATGGTGTGTGTGTTGAAATTAGTGCTAAAAGATGTTTATCATTGAATTTCTTAAAGATGTATACATTTTTTGTCTGTCTCCCAAACCACCCAATTTCCCTGTTTCTCAAAATAATGAAGTGTATTGACTCATGATGAACCAGATATACAGCAATGAGGGATGCTCTTTAGGACAGTCTTCACAGTTAATCATTCTGTATTTGTAACTGTCAGTATAGATGCTAATAAAGCAGGACATCGCTTCATTTAAAATAAAATGTGGCAAAGTGCAACTGGAGGTGAGAATTTGGTAAGCCTTAATTCAGGTAGGTTTTCTCTTGTCAGCTTTTTGGTTTAGGTGAGGGGGAGAGAGAGAAAACACTATCTCTTGTCAGCTTTTTGGTTTAGGTGAGGGGGAGAGAGAGAAAACACACTATCTCTTGTCAGCTTTTTGGTTTAGGTGAGGGGGAGAGAGAGAAAACACACTATCTCTTGTCAGCTTTTTGGTTTAGGTGAGGGGGAGAGAGAGAGAGAAAACACACTATCTCTTGTCAGCTTTTTGGTTTAGGTGAGGGGGAGAGAGAGAAAACACACTATCTCTTGTCAGCTTTTTGGTTTAGGTGAGGGGAGAGAGAGAAAACACACTATCTCTTGTCAGCTTTTTGGTTTAGGTGAGGGGGAAGAGAGAAAACACACTATCTCTTGTCAGCTTTTTGGTTTAGGTGAGGGGGAGAGAGAGAAAACACACTATCTCTTGTCAGCTTTTTGGTTTAGGTGAGGGGAGAGAGAGAAAACACACTATCTCTTGTCAGCTTTTTGGTTTAGGTGAGGGGGAGAGAGAGAAAACACACTATCTCTTGTCAGCTTTTTGGTTTAGGTGAGGGGGAGAGAGAGAAAACACACTATCTCTTGTCAGCTTTTTGGTTTAGGTGAGGGGGAGAGAGAGAAAACACACTATCTCTTGTCAGCTTTTTGGTTTAGGTGAGGGGGAGAGAGAGAAAACACACTATCTCTTGTCAGCTTTTTGGTTTAGGTGAGGGGGAGAGAGAGAAAACACACTATCTCTTGTCAGCTTTTTGGTTTAGGTGAGGGGGAGAGAGAGAAAACACACTATCTCTTGTCAGCTTTTTGGTTTAGGTGAGGGAGAGAGAGAGAAAACACACTATCTCTTGTCAGCTTTTTGGTTTAGGTGAGGGAGAGAGAGAGAAAACACACTATCTCTTGTCAGCTTTTTGGTTTAGGTGAGGGAGGGAGAGAGAAAACACACTATCTCTTGTCAGCTTTTTGGTTTAGGTGAGGGAGGGAGAGAGAAAACACACTATCTCTTGTCAGCTTTTTGGTTTAGGTGAGGGAGGGAGAGAGAAAACACACTATCTCTTGTCAGCTTTTTGGTTTAGGTGAGGGAGGGAGAGAGAAAACACACTATCTCTTGTCAGCTTTTTGGTTTAGGTGAGGGAGGGAGAGAGAAAACACACTATCTCTTGTCAGCTTTTTGGTTTAGGTGAGGGAGAGAGAGAGAAAACACACTATCTCTTGTCAGCTTTTTGGTTTAGGTGAAGGGGAGAGAGAGAAAACACACTATCTCTTGTCAGCTTACTACAGTATCAAATAAACATGTGATAAACTGTTCTTAAAATTTCAAATCAGAATACCCACAGTACAATTTTGAGTGGCTTCATAGGTTAATTTTCAAACTGTTTCATACAGGTTACAAATGTATTTTGGACAGTCTCCATCAAATTGATTTACCTTCCTCCCACATAAAATACTGGTCAAAAGGAACATTCATCATGTTTTGAAACCTTCATTTCTCAGTGTTGGGGGTCAGGCACTTCTGTAACATATTTTGATGAAATACACGACTTTTCAGATGTTGCTGAATATATTGTACAAGAGATGAATAGTTTGTAAAGTGTAGTCTTCAGAACAATGTGTATCTTTATGTTCTGTTTCTCTGTATTCTTGTATCTTCTGTTTTATATAAAAAAAACTTATACATATTTATGTATTGCTGTCAAACTTTGGTGCAAAAGGAGGCAAAGGTGAGAGGTGTAATTTTCCTTTGGACCTGTGACCTCTAAAATAGCATTCATGTATTGCTGTGCATTTGTATGCAAAATAACTGTATGCAATAATTCAAACACCACCACTTTTTCCTTATTTTTTCAAACTTGTACACTCATCTTCTTTCCTGCTACAGTTTGTTTTCTAGCTTTTGTAGCTCTTTGTTTTTATTTCTTTGAAGAAAATTACTGGTATCTCAATGATTGTATGTGTGCTATGATGTGAGACAGTATGTGTGAGTGTTATGAACCACTGGAACATGGTGTAACATTTATATATAAATTCTGAAATCTAAATGAACAGAAACTTTTGTGTATCTAAAACACATTGTCATGTAATATGTAATGTTTCATTGTAATTCTTGAACATGGTGGCATTTTCATGGACACCCCCTTCCCCCACCTCTCAACCTTTGTGTACAACCTGTTGGTAAAATGTTAAAAAAATGTCTGCTGCTCTGTATGCAAAACGGTACGTTTTGAAACACACACATCTCTACAGCTTGCTCCCCCCGCCCCCCCCCCCTCTCTCTCTCTCTCAACGCGCACACGTAAAGTCATGGATTCAGCTGATAGTTTTTTGGTAAAACAAACAAGATGCGAATATTTCCTGGTGTTTCATGAAGTGATCCAGCACCATGTTGAAACAACTTGGACATGGAACGTTATTGTTTTTGGAACATGTCTGTATATATACATACTGTAAAATGGATTTAGTGTCTAGTCCAGTCATAGGTATAACCATCTTGATGGAGGAACATGTCTGTATATATATATATATATATATATATATATATAATGGATTTAGTGTCTAGTCCAGTCATAGGTATAACTATAAGCCATCTTGATGGATGACCTTGCCTTGTGTCAAGGTGGCCAAAGTTAACAAACTGAATTCTAGTGAGGTGGTCGCGATCCCAATTCTCTGTTTTGGGGAGAAGGTGAAATCCCAGTTTGGGGACTGACTTTCTTCAGGTGGAAAAACCGTGACTGTAGAAACATTTCAGTGTCCATGTTATTTGCACTAGAAATTACAGAATGCATAAAAAAAATTTGATTCAGCGTTAATTCTGCTGTCTGTAAAATGCCAAACAATTTCAGATGATCCACAAATCTGTCAGTACTAGATCTAGTAGGCCTAGTAGACTGTGGTTTGATTGCTTTACATGTCATTTTCTTTCTGTGTGTGTGTGTGTGTGTGAGTGTAAAGAACATTTCATCTATAAATTGGTTGAAAGTGTTGGGTATGGTGGTTCAGTGTCCTTGACAAAAGATAGTCACAAAATAAACTGTGTTACTGCTCTGAGTCATGCAGGGTAGGAGTGTGATAGAGAAGTGAAGGAAGAAGTGAAAACACGATGGAAGAACAAATATTTCCCATTTTGTTGACATGTCTTTTCTTCATGTAGGTGAGACTGTGAGGAACCTTACCAGTATTACATTTGAGGAGAGTGTTGCAGACAGTGTCAAAATAATCATCCCCCCCACCCCCCTATCAAAAAGGTTTGAAAACTGCCAATACTTTTATCATCTGCATAAATAATAATGAAGTGTATGGTCCACAGAAAAGGAAAGAAAAATGTCCGAAAATAAAAATACTTGATATCCCATTTTGTATGGAAAAAGAATTGTGATCAAACATCCTAGAGCAAAGGAAAACGCTTAAAATTCCTGCACTGGATTTAATAAAAATAATAAATATATTAAAAAAAAAGTTAGAGGACTCAATAAATCTAGAACCCTGGTATAAAATTTCTTTCATTTTCTGGTTATTTCACTGACGAAAACATTTGGTGAACTGAGAAACAGTTTCATTGTGAAAGTAAGTTATGACTTAAGTGAAAACAATCTTCCTTATTTGCTGTGATGAGAGGGAATGTAAAGTTCATGAATGAAAAGATGAGCGGTTGCAGAGTGTGATAATGTTTGTCAACTTACTTGCTGTGATGAGTGACATTGTCAGTTTATGAAAAGATGTAGTAGTATGACCGTGTTTGTCAACTTCAGTGTTTGTGCTGGGAATCTTGCCTGGGTGTCTGCAGTTTTTGTCATCTGTTCATGTTGTTCTTGCCGTAAAAGTTCCAGTTTCTCAAAACGGTGTCTCCACGCTTGGAATTTAATTCCAAATGCACTGACGCCACTAATGCCATGTAATGCTATACCTGCGCACGAGCCTACCTGTTGCAAGGTTTGGTTCTGCTTAGCAATGCGTCTGTCTCTATGTAACTTGGGCATTTCCTTCTGCGCTTAGAGGAAATGCCTTACGTTTTTTCTCATTTTCTCTGTTCTTTCTCTGTCTGGTCAGCCTTCATGTCTTTTTCTCCGTTCTTTCTCTATCTGGAATTGGCCATCTTGTCTTTTCTCTGAAGTCAGCCATCTTGTCTTTCTCTGTCTGAAGTCAACCTGCTTTTCTTTCTCTGTCTGAAGCAGCCTTCTTGTCTTTCTCTGTCTGAAGTCAGCTTCTTGTCTTTCTCTGTCTGAAGTCAGCCTTCTTGTCTTTCTCTGCTGAAGTCAGCCTTCTTGTCTTTCTCTGTTCTCTGTCTGAAGTGAGCCTTCTTGTCTTTCTCTGTCTGAAGTCAGCCTTCTTGTCTTTCTGTTCTCTGTCTGAAGTCAGCCTTCTTGTCTTTCTCTGTCTGAAGTCAGCCTTCTTGTCTTTCTCTGTCTGAAGTCAGCTTTCTCTGTCTGAAGTGAGCCTTCTTGTCTTTCTCTGTCTGAAGTCAGCCTTCTTGTCTTTCTCTGTTCTCTGTCTGAAGTCAGCCTTCTTGTCTTTCTCTGTCTGAAGTCAGCCTTCTTGTCTTTCTCTGTCTGAAGTCAGCCTTCTTGTCTTTCTCTGTCTGAAGTCAGCCTTCTTGTCTTTCTCTGTCTGAAGTCAGCTTTCTTGTCTTTCTCTGTTCTCTGTCTGAAGTCAGCCTTCTTGTCTTTCTCTGTCTGAAGTCAGCCTTCTTGTCTTTCTCTGTCTGAAGTCAGCCTTCTTGTCTTTCTCTGTCTGAAGTCAGCCTTCTTGTCTTTCTCTGTCTGAAGTCAGCCTTCTTGTCTTTCTCTGTTCTTGTCTTTCTCTCTGTCTGAAGTCAGCCTTCTTGTTCCTGTTCTTTTTTTTCTCTGTTCTCTGTCTGAATCAGCCTTCTTGTCTTTCTCTGTTCTGTCTGAAATAAGCCTTCTTGTCTTTCTGTTCTGTCTGAAATAAGCCTTCTTGTCTTTCTGTTCTGTCTGAAATAAGCCTTCTTGTCTTTCTGTTCTGTCTGAAATAAGCCTCCTTGTCCTTGTCTCAGCTGTTCTTTCTGTATGTCAGCCTACCTGAATTGAAGTGTTCTGCATTGTGTGAGTGCCTGAATACTACTTGTTTTTTTAATTTCATGTTTCTTATCATGATCACTTGTCCATGCTAGCTTGACTTGTTTTATCAATTTATCATGATTGTCAAATTGGATCAAAATGCATACATGTCCATTTGGCTTTACTTTGTCCTCTCTCCTGCAAAACAAGTGTTCTGTGCATTAGAAGTCATTGACTACATCCCTGTCGTTGATGGTTTTGTTTGTTCCGTTGTACATAACACCATGTCTGTGTCTAGGGAACCTTGAATGTCTAGCATCCTGTATCTTGATCTGCATTGAAATCCTAGACCAGGAAATAAACTGCTGTAAATATAGTTGTCTTGGTGCCAGTTTTGCATTGTGTGTGTGTGTGTGTGTGTGTGTGTGTGTGTGTGTGTGTGCACGCTTCCAGTTTATACATTTTTTTTAAAGATTAAATACCTCAGGAATTGTGTTTCCAAAAACACATGTTCACATACATACACATGCTAAAAACACTTTCCCAAACCCTAATACACATGTACAAACAAGTTTCCAAACACCTTTTCCATGTACTTCAGTAAGTTTTCAAGACATTTTTACAACTTACTAGCAATTTACAAACTTCTCATGTGTTTTGAACAAATTCACAATCTCACATGTACTGACACAAAACTTGACAGGTCTGACCTCCAGTCCACACTGCTGTGAATGGGTAGATGTCTCCTTGATTTTCTTCAGAGTAGGAAATGTACAGCAACAAGGGAGAGGAGAACAGCACCACAATCAAAATGCAGTCCCCAAGAAAAGTTGATGTCTCTAACATCTTTATGGTTAGGACTCATGGTTACCTTCACTTTTTCCAATACGTACAGAAAATGCTTTACAAACAAGTAGGCTTACACAGCAAATTTACGGAAAATGCTTTCACAAACGGTCAAAAGTTACTTTCAATTTAATTTCACACAATTACAATAAAGCCATAATTTTAAAGGAACATGTATTTTCTGAAAAATTACATATGCAATGTATATGTATTGCAATGAATAGAAACAGGATAGTAAAGTCATACCAACAATCTCCTTATAATGCTATAAAATAACCTGCACCAGATTTACAATGAAAACCAAATCATATTTCAATGAACTCTGCAGCAGTATCAACATTCGGCTCAAATTTGATTCAAATGAATTCATAAGTAACTGAGACTAAGACTTAGTAATTGTTTTAACAATCTTTTAACAACAGCAGTCTAAGCTCCTAAAAATATGTTGCTGACACTTGTAACAAGTTGTACAGAAGTACCAAATCACCACGGCGCAGTGGTCAGCACAACGGACAACAGACTGGAGGATTCATCGTGGGTTTGAACCCCATCAGATTCAGTCATGCTGAATATTTGTGGTGGGGCACAGAAAGATCCATTTCCACTGGATACTCAACTCTGGACTTTTCAGGAATACCTACTTTTTCACAAAACCAAAAACAAAACATCCATTCAAACCACATCTCATTTTCACACACCTCAGAACATCAAATCTTTTAAATATAAAATACTATCACAATATGTCAGTGTCGTGTATGCATTTGTACATGGGTGAATGTAAATTTTATACAAGTGTGTGAGTTGGAAGTGATTGTTTGGGTAGGCACGCATGTACAGGTGTGCGTACATAGGACTATTTCAAAATTGTGCGTGTGTGTGTGAGTGTGCGCACCCATCCCTGCATGTTTATGTGAGCGTCGCTGGGAAGTATGCGCATATGTGTGGACAAAATGTGTGTGTGCATAAGTACAGGAACAATTTTTTTCTAACTTTTCCAGTTGACACCTGTCTGTCCATGACTAGATCTGTTCCACTGACGTTTTCTCTCACAGACAGAAACCATTGGGATTACAGACACCACTGGGATTACAAGTTTGGAGTTTATTCAAGAGAGATCCCTCACATTTGGACAACCCCACACTGGGCCCTGGGCCAGTGTTCATGATACTGTGCAGGCATGGGGTGTGATGATAAGTCAGGCCCACTCCCTAAAAATAGATATGTCCAACTGCCACATAGGTCTACATTTTCATTTACTTTGGAGTGCTTATTCTTGCTAATTCTGTGTGTGTGTGTGTGTGTGTGTGTGTGTGCGCGTGCGCGTGTGCGTGTGTGTGTGTGCGCGTGCGCATGTGTATGTGTACATGTGTGTATGTGTGCAGTCATAATTATGTACTTGTGTATGGGAATTTCCTAGCTCTGGATTAGTTTTCATGTCCATGCCTGTTATCTATGTACACACATCTTTTCTTCATACACACACTGTCATCGTTTCTCATGTACATACTGTTACAGATGTATACACACTGTCATCGTTTTCTTCATGTACATACTGTTACAGATGTATACACACTGTCATCGTTTCTTCATGTACATACTGTTACAGATGTATACACACACTGTCATCGTTTCTTCATGTACATACTGTTACAGATGTATACACACTGTCATCGTTTCTCATGTACATACTGTTACAGATGTATACACACACTGTCATCGTTTCTTCATGTACATACTGTTACAGATGTATACACACTGTCATCGTTTCTTCATGTACATACTGTTACAGATGTATACACACTGTCATCGTTTCTTCATGTACATACTGTTACAGATGTATACACACACTGTCATCGTTTCTTCATGTACATACTGTTACAGATGTATACACACACTGTCATCGTTTCTTCATGTACATACTGTTACAGATGTATACACACACTGTCAGTCATCATTAACTGTTACAGATCTATACACACACTGTCATCGTTAACTGTTACAGATATACACACACTGTCATCATTTCTTCATGTACATATTGTTAATGTGCACACATACAATCATCATTAGGATTTCTCCAAAAAAATGTTTTTCCACACTCCCCCAACATGAGACTTTCTAGAATACACGGACATAGATTTTGACAGCGCTGAATGCTCCTCCAGTTTCTGAGTCTCTGGCATGACTGTCTGAAGCATGCCCAAGTCGTAGTCTTTGGCCCGCTCCTCCAGCTGACACAACTGCGAAAACACGTCCTTGGTAGAGTCAAATGTCTGGTTCTTGTCACAATTCTGCTGCGATAAATGTTTGTGGTATTCGATGACACTGACCTGTGCTGAATCTGAATCAACATGAGAGTCTGACTGTGATTTTGAAAGTTTTCTGAGTTTACTTTTGGTACTGGAGTGTGTCTGCTCCTTTGTACTCAAAAGTTTCTTATCCTTTGAAATGTTATTTTCTAGACTAGAAAGTTTACTTCCTTTTGCAGTCCTATCCTTTACACTTGAAAGTTTATTATTACCTTTCACAAAGATAAGTTTAGGATCTTTTGCAGAGGAAAGTTTTTCATTAGATGCAGTGGTAGGTTTCCTATCTTTTGCACTGCTAAGTTTCTGGGATTTGCTTATGTGCATTTTGGGAGAACGTTGTTTGGCAGATTCTGAGAGCAAAGATTTCTTTCCACCAGAAGATGCTGACTTTGTCTGGTGTTTAGCTTTGTCTATCACAGATCTGGTACTTTTCCACTGTTTTTTTCTATCACTGAAGGAACTCTTTTTCTGTTGTGTCACAGGAACACTGTCACTTGTCACAGCTTTCGATTTACAACTCTTGGCTTTTTGAATAATGGTGTGAGTTACCGTTTTCACAGACACACACAACAGACACTCGCTGCGCAAAAATCCATGCTTACAGCTGCTGCACAGAAGAGTGACAGGCCTACTGATAACACGACGTTTGTTGTGTCGCAGTCTGTGTCGAATCATGAGTCCCTTGGAAGTTTGATTTCTTCCATGACTGCGGGAGAAACCTGATGCTCCCACAGAGGTTTGAGGTTTGCTGTCATGTCTCTGACGTGATGTGCTTTTCTCCACTTGTTTCTGCATGGATCTGGTCTGTGGGCTGCCTGCGTTCGACTGACGGCCATTCTGTTGGTGCTGCTTGCGCTGGCCTTCTGCAAAAATAGGTTGAAAAACTGTAAAAGAATATTATTAAGTATACATTCAATGGAACCGGAAGATGTAACATACCTAGCCACTACTGTGGGGTTTACCTATCTAGGCAGCACTACTGGACATGACAGAGGAGCTGGTAGTGACTAACAGCCATCTCAGTATAGCCAGAAATACTGTCAGAATGCTGAAAGTTCCACATGTATGGGAAAGTCTGCCAAGTACAGCATCAACACACAGGTTAACCCTTTCATTCCCTCACCTTACCCACCACCTGCACGAAGCTGGTGGATAGAGTGAGGGAGTGAAATGGTTAAGTGTTTGCTTTGCTGTCATGGCTGACATTGCAGGATGCTGGTGGATGGGGTGAGAAAGTCAAAGGGTTAAACTATGTCAGAGCAGTGTTCTTTTTACCCTACTTTAACCCTTTGACTCCCACACCCTGTCTACTAGCATCCTGCACTGCCAATCATGCCGGCAAAACAAAAACTTAACCCTTTGACTCCCACACCCTGTCCACTAGCATCCTGCACTGCCAACCATGCTGGCAAAACAAAAACTTAACCCTTTGACTCCCTCACCCTATCCACCAGCTTCCTGCAGGAACTGGTAGATAGGGTGAGGGAGTCAAAAGGGTTCCTGCAGGAAGCTGGTGGATAGGGTGAGGGAGTCAAAAGGATTCCTGCAGGAAGCTGGTGGATAGGGTGAGGGAGTCAAAAGGGTTCCTGCAGGAAACTGGTGGATAGGGTGAAGGACTAAGGAGTCCAAGGGTTCCTGGAGGAAGCTGGTGGATAGGGTGAGGGAGTCAAAGAGTTCCTGCAGGAAGCTGGTGGATAGGGTGAGGGAGACAAAAAGGTTCCTGCAGGAAGTTGGTGGATAGAGTGAGGGAGTCAAAAGGGTTCCTGCAGGAAGCTGGTGGATAGGGTGAGGGAGTCAAAAGGGTTCTTGCAGGAAGCTGGTGGATAGGGTGAGGGAGTCAAAGGGTTCCTGCAGGAAGCTGGTGGACAGGATGAGAGAGTCAAAAGGGTTCCTGCAGGAAGCTGGTGGATAGGGTGAGGGAGTCAAAAGGTTCCTGCAGGAAGCTGGTGGATAGGGTGAGGGAGTCAAAAGGTTCCTGCAGGAAGCTGGTGGATAGGGTGAGGGAGTCAAAAGGTTCCTGCAGGAAGCTGGTGGATAGGGTGAGGGAGTCAAAAGGTTCCTGCAGGAAGCTGGTGGATAGGGTGAGGGAGTCAAAAGGTTCCTGCAGGAAGCTGGTGGATAGGGTGAGGGAGTCAAAAGGGTTCCTGCAGGAAGCTGGTGGATAGGGTGAGGGAGTCGAAAGGTTCCTGCAGGAAGCTGGTGGACAGGATGAGGGAGTCAAAAGGATTCTTGCAGGAAGCTGGTGGATAGGGGAGGGAGTCAAAAGGGTTCTTGCAGGAAGCTGGTGGATAGGGTGAGGGAGTCAAAAGGGTTAAGGCTCAGAATGCTGGAGGATGACAAAAAGCGACCTTACCAAGCTATCAACCTGTCACACAAAGAACCTCTGAAGAACGAAGCCAATGCTTTGGCCCAGTATCAACAACAACAACTACTTGCCCAATGCAATCAAGACAGTATGGGCACCATCACAATGAACAATGGAAACTGGTCAGGCACATCATCCAAAGACAGTGTAACAATTAACATCACTGGACTGCCCTTCAATGGACATCAGAAGTGTGTAACAATCAACATCACCTGGACTGCCCTTCAATGGACATCACAAGAGACAGACAGGTGTGTGTAACAATTAACATCACCTGGACTGCCCTTCAATGGACATCAGAAGTGTGTAACAATTAACATCACTGGACTGCCCTTCAATGGACATCAGAAGTGTGTAACAATTAACATCACCTGGACTGCCATTCAATGGACATCAGAAGTGTGTAACAATTAACATCACCTGGACTGCCCTTCAATGGACATCAGAAGTGTGTAACAACTAACATCACCTGGACTGCCCTTCAATGGACATCAGAAGTGTGTAACAATTAACATCACCTGGACTGCCCTTCAATGGACATCACAAAGGACAGACACTAAGACAGAAGTGTGTAACAATTAACATCACCTGGACTGCCCTTCAATGGACATCAGAAGTGTTTAACAATTAACTTAACATCACCTGGACTGCCCTTCAATGGACATCACAAAGGACAGACAGGTGTGGAGAACCTCTGTCCATGCTCTACATGCCAAAGGCATAATGGGCAGTAATTATTCAAATTTATGTGACTGGAATTACGCCATGTGAACTTGCTGCCATCCACAAATGGCCTCTCATATCACTTGACAACCAGACACACATGGCCAGTGACAGCTACACAACAAACCATCTGGCCAAAGGAAGGTCTCAGGATATGACAAATTTGCTTTTCTCCTCTTTTTTTTTTTCTCTCCCCCCCCTTTTTTTGTTTTTGTTTTTTGTTTTTGTTCCAATCTCTTTATCTTGTGGCAACTTAGTCAGCTCGTTGTGATGATCCCAAGTCATTTATTTTAGCTCTTCAACACATCAATCCCAAATTCATTTGGCTGAAGTGCCAGTGCCATGAAGCCCAAGGGAGCTAACAATGTCAAGCCACTGCAGAGCCACCTTCCAGAGGGGAATCTGCATTGCTGCATGGATCACTTTGGTGAGTTAAATAGTGCCTGCTCTGATTCAACTTACAAAGATCACTGCCTGCCATACCAAGTTCCCTACCATTATTAACATCAAGACAGTAGTCACTCATCACTGAGCCAGATGAATGAGCAACCCGCACCACAAATGTCTATTCCCAACAACAACCCCCACATGAACACCAAAGACCCCCAAAATTTATGCAAGACTGAAAACTCACTAAAATCTGGTTCCAGTCTATACTGATGATTTTGCTATTTGGTATTAATTTAGTATTACTGTTATTATATGACTACTGCTACTTCTATGATTATTACCATTATCATTACAGATAACGTCAAACTCAAAGGGCAGGAATATGATCTGCTTAAAATCCTGTAACCATATTAAACATATCTGAATTTCAAATTTATATGAAAGTAATATACAATGTTATGTCTGAACACACACACACACACACACACACACACACACACACACACACACACACACACACACACACACACACACACGCACACATGCACATACATTTTCTCTCTCTTGCCAGTAAGAAACGAAGTTCATCAATGATCACAGTTAAAGCATAAAGGTGATGGGCATGATACTGATACTGTAGTGATAGTCACGTGGATACGCACCAGACTATCAATCAGATGATACTGGGTTTATCTGCTTAGACTCTTCCATCCGATTAGTAAAGGGTGGAGATTTTCTGACCTTCCAAGTCAACATACATGTGTAAACCTCCTTCATGGTATACCAAGCAGAACATCAAATATCCATTGCATGATAAAATATTCTGTAAGTCATGATGATGAAAAGCATTCTTACCAACAAATGCCTGCCTATCATTATCAATAACATCAGGAAGAGAGTTCTTGAATGTTACATAAAACCGACTATGTTATACCGTTTTGGGGTGTGGACAGTCAACACGCAAAGCCAGAACAAAATTGAGGAAGCCGAAATGTGGTTTCTAAGAAGAATTTTGAGAGTTCCATGGACAGCAAAGAAAACAAATGAGACAGACTTGATGGAGGCAGACACAAGATCATTGATAAGGAAGATTAGGAAAAGACAAGGAACATTTATACTATTATAGGCCATTTTATGAGGAAAGGGGAATTAGAGCACCTGGTCACAACAGGAAAGCTGGAGGGAAAGAGAACACCAGGCAGACCCAGGGAGAAAATATTGGATGGTCTTGCAGGGTGGCTGAGACAGAGAGAGTGGAGGATGTGCTTGTGGCGACAAGGGATAGATGCATATGGAGGGCCATGATCGCCAACACCATGTGGCAGGGCACATGATGATGATGTAAGTCATGCCAGTGACTGGCTTATGGAAACACGAAAATGCCCAGCAATAATAATAATAATTACAATATTTATATAGCGCAAAATCTTGATAAAATCAAATCTAAGCGCTGAAACACACACACACGCACGCACGCAGGCACGTACGCACGCACACACACGCACGCACACACACACACACACACACACACACACACATACCCACACACACACACACAGCATGGCTATAAATGGGGAGAAAGAATAAAAGCAATAAAAGCAAGAATAAAAGCAATGGAAAATTATAGAGAGCATATCATATACAATTATATATAACAATGTGATTCCCCTCCGAGCGGAGACAGGCTGCAGAGGGGGGATGAGTGAGGTTAGGATTTTAAGCAGAGGAGAAAAGGTGAGTTTTGAGAGCGGACTTGAAGGAGACAACAGTAGGTTGCTGACGGACTGAGAGAGGAAGTTTGTTCCAGGAGAGTGGACCAGAAACAGAGAAGGCTCGTGGACCATAGGTATTGAGCTTAGTGCGTGGAAAGCGAAAAGTCAGAGGATCGGAGGCAGAGCGGAGGGTACGTGAGGGAACATAGATCTCAAGTAGGCTTGACAGGTAATCGGGGGCTGCGTTATTGAGGCCACCAAAGATACAGACTGTACAACATAGTGGAGTGTGGTCAGCTCACCTACCACTAGATCTACAACTTGAGTTCTCTGTGCTCCACTAGAAAGTCTGATTCTGTGTGATGCAAAATAAGGCCAAATGAGGTGGGAGAAAAGCTCTAAATACAAGAAGAATGATTTATTTATGATTTATTTATACATAAAGATTCAAAATAAGTGATGTCAACAATCTTAGAAAGAGTCAGACAGAGGCAAACTCTTACCACAACTGGACATTTTATGACGTTTCTCACGTGGCAGATCTCCACCGTCGCCTAACCTCATGTCACCATCGTTCACACCACCATCTTTGTCTTTCACTGCATCCCCATCGTCCTCACTGCAGCACAAAAATGACCGTTTCCTGGATCTTCTGATACAATGTGCATCCTTTTCCATGTGTGAATTCTGTGCAATTAAACCAGATGATTTTTCAACACAGACACCCGAGTCAGAATTAGTCACAGCTGTCTTCTCTGCTGGGAGAGGTGATTTTCCTGAACACAATTCCTCAGCTTTCCTGGATGATCTAAGGGCATAGCGCTGTCCCATTCTCACTTTCTGTATCATTTCAAATGATTTTCCTGGATCATTCAAATTTGATTCATCCTTTTTACAATCACTCCTTGTTGTAACTGTTACAGGTGACTTCTTCCTTTCTGGATCATTCAATTTGATTCATTCTTTTTACAATCACTTGTAACTGTTACAGGTGATTTCTTTTCTGGATCATTCAATTTTGATTCATTCTTTTTAGATTCATTCTTTTTACAATCACTTATTGTAACTGTTACAGATGATGTTTTCTTTCCTGGATCATTCAATTTTGATTCATCACTTTTATCACTCCTTGTTGTAACTATTACAGGTGATTTTTTCTTTCCCAGATCATTCAATTTTGATTCATCATTTTTACAATCACTTGTTGTTGTACCCTCCTTTTGACCTGTCGTGACCAAACACTTGCCAATCGCATCAGAGTTTAAGACAGCTACAGCTGATGGTGCACCCGGAGAAAACTTAATCCCTTTCTGTTTAAGCCATTGGGGTTTTATAAACTCCAGTTTCACACTACATTTCTTCATGGCATCAGAATACAATGAGTCAATGCAGGCTGACACTGGGTCTTGTTTTGTGAAAGCTTCACCTGACAAGTCCAGGTTCACTTTTCCATCGTTGCTGTTGGTGGCTGAAAATAGCTGACTGACGGACTTTTCTACACTGTGTTCCTTTTCACTTTGATGATCGACTGTTGACTGGGATGGTCGTTTTGGTCCCTGATGTAGGTAATTCTGACCACTGCTGTGGGCCGTGATGTCAGTGAGCTGTACCACTGGTGTCCAACGTTTATGTTGAAGTCCTTTGGGTTTACGTAGCCGTTGTGGCGGACTTGGGTCTTTTTGTAAAATTTCATCCACAATCCTGGAAGAAAACAGAAGCCATCAAAATTTAGGAGAAGCAGAACCTAAATTGACTGCAAACTTGTGTATAATACTGTATTTACATTTTTAGGAAGAATGCATAAATACAGTGGAGTCTACCTACAGCGAACCTGTCTACAACAAATTTCTGGAAATACATCTTTTCTTTTCCATGCCCCCCTTCCTTCTCTTTCCCTAGTGTAAAATACTGTCCATAAAGTACAAAATCAACTATCACACAACATGAATTCCTCTTTGAACGATCAACTATCATACAATATGAATTCCTCTTTGAGCGATCACCAATCACAAAAAATCAATTCCTCTTGTAGTGCCTTTCTCCAACTGGACAAAGCAACAGGGAAGTTTCGCTCTTTTTCACATCATTTTTGTATCTTTGTTTGCTTGTAATGTTGTATAGTTGTAATCTTACGCTTGACAAAGGCCAATTGGCCAAAAATTTGCACCTGTCTTGTCTTGTTGTATTAAATATGCGTTTTGATTTTATTTTTGTGTTTTTCTGGTTACTGTTTGCTTGAACGCAGGCAGTCACACTTGTTTTGGATTCCTCTTTGAATGATCAACTATCAAACAAAACGCCTCTTCTATTTTACTCTTTTTCCCTTTCTTTTTGTTCTCTTTTCTGTAATTCATTTTACATGTTCTCTCTCCCTCTCTCTCTCATTTTTTAAGATGGTCTGGCCCTTAACTCTAACTTAAGAAGTTTTCAATTTTATACACATTTGACCAGCATGGCTTTTTCTAGTCTTCTAAACCTCTTTGTGCCATGGGAAAGCCATGTTAAATACACAAAACAAAGAAAGGACACACAGGAACCTTCACTAGTTTCAGTTGGAGACCAGCAGCTGTTTGTGCTGATGACACTGAGGCTGAGGTGGCTCTTCAGTTAAGCACCTTATGTTTCGCTTCAATTTGTCTTAACCCTTTGATTCCCGCACCCTGTCCACCAGCGTCCTGCATTGTCAGCCATGACAGCAGAGCAAAAACTTAACCCTTTGACTCCCTCTCCCCATCCACCAGCTTCCTGCAGGGAACTTGTGGATAGGGTGAGGGAGTCAAACGGTTAAGTTTCTGCACTTGGTGGATAGGATGCGGGACTCAAAGTGAAGTGTTCAGCAGCTGGGCTGGCCTCAGTTACTGTCAGTTTGGGCAATTTTCATACTGGCCTCATTGTCATGTCATCATTAAGTACAAGCCCATCAACTTGAAAGAAAACTTGCAAAACTGTAACGCCTTCATCTCTTTCTGCGCAAAGTATGTGTCACTCAGAGTACAAATCATCACCAACACTAAAATCTCTCATTGTAGATGCAAAGGAATGCTATCCTTGCCTTCTGCTCATAGTGCTGGGGTTTTTATTCACCAAAACATGCAAGCGAAAGATCTTCTGGAATGAGTTCCATTTCCAGTAAGCGTTGTTTGTTAACAACCGGCAGAGGACAATTTTTACCTTTGCCTGCGAGCCTCCCTCCTTTAAAGGGGCGCAGCTTCACACCTCGTGGTGCCTACAAAGGAGAGGTTCATTTACAATCACTCCTTGTGATTGTAAATGAACAAAGATGCGCTCCACCCAAATCTGCCAATGATTACCTGATAGAATTTCTGAGCCTGCTCAAAACCATATATGCTGGCAAGGTCTGAAATGGGAGGGTGGTGGGGGAAAGCACCAACATTAACCCTTTGACTCCCGCACCCTACCCACCAACTGCAAAAACCACCCTTTTGACTCCCTCACCATATTCACCAGCTTCCTGCTGGCGGACAGGATATAGGAGTTAAAGGGTTAATCAGACGTCACAAGAATGAAGGAAATATTGATTCAAGATGGGCAGTTCTTAATGTTGCAGGCTGAGACTGAACATAATATAACTGATCTTGAGTCTAAGGCTACAGGTATCCAAAAAGCCAACCAGTCCACAATAAGAGAAAAACATGGCCTGCCTGAGGGTTTAACCCACATTCCCTGCATTATGAGTATGAGCATGGCACTCGCTCAACTCAGCTAATGGGCCACATGAAAAACAGTTATCTTAATTAAAAATCACTGACTTTACTAAAGCAGTAAACCCATCAGCATAAAACTGAGATAAAAAATAAATCACCATCCTGTCAGTTAACAACCTTCTTTCATTATGAATTAATTCTGAGATAACTTGGACTAGCACAGCATCACTCATTGGCGACCTCCAGCTGAAGGCTACTCATGATGGCCAACTCCAAAACATCTCCATATAATCCAGATAATGTTTACTGAGTTACTTCCGTCTACTTGTCTTCTGACCTATGTGAACTGTATAAATTTGTCAATCTTTGTTGTGGAATCATTTTTTTATCAGTGGTTTACACTACATAGCAGTGAAGACAGTAGGCAGCATGAGGCAGGAGTGACCTGAATAGGTTACATTTATAAGAAAACTGTGCTGACAAGATAAAGCAGTTTACAATTGCAACAAAGAGATCATCAGCAACAGGAAAAGATTGTTCATGTACGATCTACATGTTAACAGCAAGAAACTGTGAACATTAACAGCTAGACAGCAGAGTGTCATAAGAGAAGCTCCACTCAAACAAGCATTTCAACCCTAAACTCCTTACTTTCTAGTGGGTAAGGCTGCATCAAGATCATAATCGTAGATGCCCTTTTGCTGTCGCCTTTTTTTCTTTTTCCATCTACTTTCTAGGTTCGAAACCGCATGTTCAAGGTGGGTGTGCACCTCAAGGCCAAGTCACCTTTGTGGTAGATCTATACATGCATGTCTTAACTATTTGGCTATAGATAGGATACATGCTGCACATCTACAGGGAAATTTTGTGCTTTGTGAAGTTCATTTTTATTCCTCTCTGTGACCAGATCCATCTGAATTGTTTTCAGCTGCTTTTGCCCAATGTCGTCTTCAGGGCTCTGCTCCTCTTCTTTCCAGAAATTCATAACTGTTTCATGAGGTCAGAGGTAGATGCACCTACCAATCCTTATGTTCCAACCTCAGGTGGCAATGACTTTGGCTTAAAAGGTTGGTTTATTATCGCGACATGCACATTCTATCACCATTTTTCATACACATACATACATACAAGTGTGTGTGTATACATGCATGTGCATACATGTGTATGTCCCCTTTATGTGTGTGTGTGTGTGTGTGTGTGTGTGTGTGTGTGTGTGTGTGTGTGTGTGAGTGTGTGTGTGTGTGTGTGTGTGTGTGTGTGTGTGTGTGTTGTGTACTGTATGTTTTCATGGCTGAATGATCATAACTTGACCATTTAATCATGTACATCTTGTGAAATGTTAGTGTCAAGCCAAGACCAACACTGACAAAAATTTCATCAAAACAGAATGTTCCAAGATCAATACAATTGCTAAGTAAACACTAAAACAGGCCTATGGCTATAGCCTACACTGTAGGACAAGTGGAAGACATGGGTTTCTTTGTACACAAAAGGGCACTGGATTCTGTCCATTCCAGTGTCACTTACTGGTGTTATGCTTTTACTCTGTAATCCTGCTGGGTGATACTGGAAACTGGTGGCACACATAAATTAAAAAAAAATTATAAAACGAGTAATGACGTGCTCAAGTTCAAGTTGTATTTTCGGAAGCATGCCAGTTTGTCACAGGCCCAGTTTGTCACAGGCCCAGTTTGTCACTATCTTCGGCCTGCACCAAGAGGTCTGGCAGGGTCTGGGTCATGTCCGTCCACTCTTTGATGTTGTCGAACCAGCTCTTTCTTTGTCGTCCTCGCTTGCGCCCACCCTCGACTGTGCCCTGCATGATGGAAGTTATCACTGACACTCTCAAAAACAGTAAATGAATGATTGATTGATTGTATGAATAGAATTTTATTTTTCAATTGTTTTTAACCAAAGAACATTCATTGTTGAAATTTTTACAGAGTAATTTGCTTTGATTTGCATACAAAAAGGAAGAAATTTTGAACAACACAAGCTGAACTGACATTTTAGAGGGACTATCTGTACACCACCAATTCGAACCCGGTTTCGAACCCGCCCAAGCCTACACTTGGTGCAGGCCGAAGATAGGGTTGGGTAGCATGGAGGTAGCAAGTAGTCTACCCACTGTGACAAACTGGGCCTGTGACAAACTGGGCAGCCCCCGTATTTTCGAGCCATCCTGATCCTAACCAAGCAACTGGATACGACGATCACGCCATTATTTCTTTTAAAAACAATTATTCTGCTACTCGGGTGACTTCCTTGTTCCTACAGTGCACACACTGACGCAGGCTACTGACCGCAGTGTGTCGCAGTGACTGAGTCAGTGAGTGAGTGAATAGGCTAACATAAAAAATATAATTTAATTACCTTGATTGTGCTTCGAACAGTTCAAGCTGACGCCAAAATGTTTCACTCTGCGACATTATTAACGTCTGATCGATCACTGGCCATCATAAATGTCTCACGAGGCGAAGTATCTTGTCCTCGGTATCACCATTTGACCGGTGACTGACATAAAAACATTGATTTGCCGACAGACGAATGCAGAAACTCGCCGCCATGTTTCTATGCCCATTTTAATAAAAGTTATCTCCCATGACAGTCCAGTGGTTTCTTATTCGGGTACGCACGCATTTAGAAAATGGAAATCTATTTGCACGGAATCTTCAATACAATGGTATAAATTACATCGTGTGTTACTGTCAGATTAGGTGTGTTAACCGCTAGGCCTGTCGATGGGGATGGATAGAGTTTTATATTTCTGTCTTTGTCTGTTGACTTGTTCTTTCCTTTTAATCTTCGTGCAGTTTTGTATAATATCTGAATATCTTACAAAAATAACAATAACAATAGTAGGGGCATATAGTCAATAGTGAGAACAAAATACTTTTGAATATTATGTATGAATTTTACGTGTTTGATTGTGAGCATTAGGCTAGAGGTAAGAGGACACGTTTGAAAGTGATATATAATAATTATCTGTTAATTTATGCAGTATGCCTTGGTTTTTAAATGTTTATCTACCTTTAAACTTTATGCAGTGCAGCTGGATATGTAGTGCATGCACGTTTTCTAACTTAAATGAAAGGGGGGGGGGGGGGAGAGAAGGGAGACAATTAGGAAAATTATTACCGTGTTAGATATTTTTATTTAGTCCCTTTTTAGCCTCTGGACGAGGCGGCAGGGAATTTTAGTCTTTTTCTTATTATCAGTTGTTTGGTGTCTGTTTGTGATCGTGCATTCGCGCTTGACAAAGGCTGGTTGGCCGAAAATTTGCGCCTGTCTTGTCTTGTTGTATTGAATACGCGTTCTTTTTCGTTTTTCTTGTTCTTCTGGTTCCTGTTTGCTTGGACGCGGGCAGTCGCACTTATTTTGGATCTAGATGCTTGTAAGTTATGTACTCAAAAGAAGGAGGATGTTTGGGCTTGACAGGTCTAACACGTACTGAGATTTTATTTTAATAAAGATTGATTTCTGATGTGAAATGGTGAAAACGGAGTGGTTTCAACAGTTGAATAGTTTAAACAGTTGCTGTTATTAAGCTGAGACCCATTGTCCATTCAGAATAATTGACTGTCAATACATATAAACTTTGATAAAGTTACTGCTTTCTTCTTAATCGTGAAAACCTGTATTAAGTATTTTGCCCAACCATCATTGCATGGAACTTTCCCCATTAACGTTTAAGTTGTCATCATCATCATCATCATCATCATCATCATCAAGTGCCTTGCCACATGGCGTTGGCGATCATGGCCCTCCATATGCATCTGTCCCTTGTTGCCGCAAGCACATCTTCCACCCTCTCTGTCCTCAGCCACTCTGCGAGTCCCTCCAATATTTTTCTCCTGGGTCTACCTGGTGGTCTATTTCTCTTCAGCTTTCCTGTTGTGACCAGGTGCTCCAATTCCCTTTTCTTCATAAAATGGCCTATAAATGTTGCGTGTCTTTTCCTAGTCTTTCTTATGAATGATCTTCTTGTGTCTGCCTCCATCAAGACTGGCTCGTTTGTTTTCTTTGCTGTCCTTGGAACTCTCAACATTCTTCTTAGAAACCACATCTCGGCCTTAGCTGTGTTGTCTGGAAAGTATGTATGCATGCTATTGTGATGGTTTGGTCACATGACTGCCATGCGCAGGTATTTGTCTTGCCGTGCAGTCTGCATGCACTGTAGGCCAACTCAATGTGTAGTCACACAGAAAGATCTGTACTGAGTTACTGGAGTTATTTCAAGAGGGATTCATCGCGCTCAGACAGCTCCATATGCGCTTCACCCAAATTCTCCAGCAATTATCTGACAGATTTCCTGAGCCTGCACAAAACCCTGTGCGCTGGCAAGGTCTTGAAACAGGGAAAGGGGAGAGGGGACCTATCACACGCTAAGCTGACACCACCAGAATGATGGAAGCATTAAGATGGGCAGCCAACAGGCCAGTTTTCTCGAAAACGTAAAAATGAATGACCAGTAAGTCAGAACTTCAAAAGAAAAAAGACGTTCATTGAATAACGTTATAAAAGAAAATGGCACACGAATTGTTCGAGTTTGAGTTTGCTTTAGAGGGGGCAGGGGGGTTCTGTCATGTGAGACGAGTTTATACAGAATAGCTTGTTGTGTTGTGATTCAGACCTTTAATTGTTTATTCATTCACTTTACATATATGTTCCTTTTTTTAAGGTAAGATACACACATACACATGTCATTTACATGTAACCAATATTATTCCGGTGGTAGGCTGATAAAATACCAGTATAAAATATAGACGAGGTAAAACATAGTCTAGGTAGGGCCTCAGGACCTGGCCAGCTCATGGGTTTATGTGCAGGCTTAAGGATTGTGCCATGATCACCATACACATGGCACCTGTGACGTTAGTGTATATGACTTATCGCTTTCCACGCACTAAGCTCAATACCTATGGTCCACGAGCCTTCTCTGTTTCTGGTCCACTTTCCTGGAACAAACTTCCTCTCTCTGTCCGTCAGCAACCTACTTTTGTCTCCTTCAAGTCCGCTCTCAAAACTCACCTTTTCTCCTCTGCATAAAATCCTGACCTCACTCATCCCCCCTCTGTAGCCTGTCTCCACTCGGAGGGGAATCACATTGTAAATATATTTGTATATAATGTGCTCTCTATAATTTTCCATTGCTTTTATTCTTTTTCCCCATTTATAGCCATGTGTGAGTGTGTGTGTGCGTGTGTGTGCGCGCGTGCGTAAGTGTATGTTCAGCGCTTAGATTTGATTTTTATCGAGATTTTGCGCTATATAAATATTGTAATTATTATTATTATTATATGGAATTCGTTCCGAGCACAGAGACGTCATCTTGAGAAACTGAAACTGAAACTTAGAGGGACTCGACGCTTTCGGACAGTTTCATATGCGCTAAACTCAACTGTATCAGTGATAATGTGGAGACTCCTTGATCCTGTGCAAAAGCTTATACGCTGGCAAGGTCTTGAACTGGAAGCGGTCAAGTCGAGAGGGGGAACTACGAAAGACTTCTGACACCAGCGGAATGATTGGAACATTAACACGAACAGAGCAATTTTCATGTTGTGGGTTGTAATTGAACTCAAGACATCAGATCCTGAGTCCATTGCACCATCAACAGAACCACACGCCAGAAAACCCGATGAATTTTTCCTAATATCTGTAATAATAAAATTAGCATACCCCACACCTTGACTTTCCCAAATGAATTAAAATCCATTAATACATGATATGTTTCGACAGTCTTGATGGAGGCAGACACAAGTAGATCACTCATAAGGAAGATTAGGAAAAGACATGCAACATTTATA
>JAPXFY010000021.1:69930998-69940998 GCA_030674185.1 Monoplex corrugatus | reverse complement strand
GTCTGTCTGTCTGTCTCTCTCTCCCGTCTCTTTGTCTGTCTGTCTGTCTGTCTCTCTCTCTCCCGTCTCTCTGTCTGTCTCTCTGTCTCTCCGTCTGTCAGTCTCTCTCTCCCCGTCTGTCTGTCTGTCTGTCTGTCTCTCTCTCTCTCGCCCGTCTCTCTGTCTGTCTGTCTCTTTCTCTTCCGTCTGTCTGTCTGTCTGTCTGTCTGTCTCTCTCTTTGTGTCAAGATCTTCTGATTGAAGTCCAACCATGGCCCATTTGACTTCTGCGCCCTTTCAAAATCGTCATGCTGATCTGTTTACATTTCAAGCTCTGTCACGTAGTGGCTGTATTTTGTATGTTATTCCACATCTTGATGTCTTGTATAGGACAGACATAAAAGGCAGTTTGTACAATATATGCATATTGAACCTGAATGCAACCCCACAAGCTGACTCAACAAGTACATGACAAAAAGATGTCCAGGTTTAAAGCAAGAGGTAGACCAAGTAAGACCTGCTGAACTGATAGTGTCAAGGAGACTGACGTGACATCATACAGTCATATTCCTCTTCAGCTCTTCCACTTCAATCGCTGCTGACCCACCAATTTGTCTTTGGACTAATTTGAACTCATTGGCTGGTTCATTGGTAATAGACGCTTTATTCCGCCTGAGTTTGGTCGGCTGTCCACTGATAACAAGCTCTTGAGTTTGATTGGCTGGCCTACTGATAACAAACTCTTAGTCCGGTTGGCTTGAATACTGATAGAGTTCTTAATTTTCATTGGCTGTTTTTCTGAAAATACTGACCCCAATGACCAGTTGGCTTGCCTTTCACTTCCTGAAACGGAAGTCATAAATTGTGTCGTTTTCTTTCGAACTGTCACTACCAGACTGTCATAGAACCGGTGTGGAAAGGGAGACGAGAGTTAGAGGAGAAGAAAATCTGTGTCCTGTCATTACAGGGTTAGAGAACGATCACTATGAAGTCACAATACTGTTTCATGAGAAGAGTTGCTGTTCTTTTCTGTCTGTCTGGTAAGTGTCTTCAGTTCTTGATGTAAACAGACCCATGCGAATGTCTCAGCAATAATTATTTGAACCTTTGATCAACTGTGTCTTACAGCACCAAACCCAGTTAAAACAACATTAGCTCAACTTATTATCTTAAAAGTAAGTTTATTTCTATCGGATCTCCACTTAAGCATAAATTATGTTCATATCTAAGCTCAGCCTTTGAATGCCGTAGCAATAAATCGTCCTGATTTCTGAATTGAACTCGTTGTCATTTTAGGAATAAATTTTTTACGAGGGAAGGCCTACTTAGTAGACCTTCAATAATTTTACTCTGTCTATGAAAATACATTACAGACAGAAGCTTGAAATTTGGAAAAGTTATGCACAAAATATTGCTTAGTGACACACGGCGTTTGTTTGTGAAATCATTTGACACTCATAAGAGTTGTTGAAGAAAAAATATATTTCAGTCCCTCAGTTCATCTTCCATTGTTTTAATAAGAGCAGTAAGCTGCATTTATTAAGGCTGAAACTTATTTTTGTCCCTAACCTCAGTAACGAGTTGTGTTCAAAACTTGTGGAAAATTTTGTTTCAAATCTTGTTTTTAATCTTTCATTTTGTTTTGTAATCAACAAACAATATGGCAACAGAGGATTATTTCATTCACACATGTAGAAAACAATAACGTCGACACATAAACAACATGCGACGTACATACATAACAGTATTTAAAACTGTGGTAGATTCTTTGTGAACATCAGAATTATTTATATGCTTCGAAAATAAATCTGTTCTCAGTTTGGAAAACATTGGCATGTAAATGTTCCATTCAGTGTCAAAACTGAACAAATAAAATGTTTTTGTGTTACGCTATTCAGCTTTGAGTATTCTGTTTAGTGGTCTTTGGAAAGTGGACACAGTTGGAACAGAATTGTCTTTGTTATATGTATAAAATAAAGAAATTTGAAAAGGTTAGAATGAATTGAAATATTGCGCTTGGTTTTGTTGTTGTTGTTGTTGTGTGTGTGTTTTACATGTTAATCAACGCTAAACAGTAACAGGTGTTTTATGCGAATGAGGCAGTTGTAGAATAATAATGTCCAGTGGCTTAATGGTGAATTTGTCACAGAAACTCATCTTCTCTTTTAAACGAAAGTTTTAAGCATCCAAGCCAAGCAAGGCATCCTAGAAAAAAAAAGCTGTCACGGAGGTGGACAGTAGAAGAGTTGTGTGGGAAACATCAAGGACAGGACCAAGCACAGTGTGACTGAAGGTTTGTTGCTGTATACCTGACACAGGCATGATGCATCCTGTCCTCTGGTCTGTGCCATCGTCTCTCCAACAATCACTAGTGACTTGATATGTGGATGATGCTGATGATAATGATGATGAGTAATGATGAATGATGGATGATGATGAAGAATATGAATAATGATGATGATGAATAATGATGATGATGATGAATAGTGATGAATGACGACGATGATGATGATAATCTAATAAATCAATCAGACGATGATTTAACCAAAGAAATGGATGATAATGATGATGGTCTAGCCAATAAAGATGGTGATTATAATGACGAAGACGATGATAATGACATTGACGATACTACTGCTGCTGCTGCTGATCCAGCTACGTAATTAGATGATTATGATTACAATGAACTGCCAATAAATCTTTTGATAATGATGATGATGATGTCGATGATGAAGATGATTATGTCGATGATGATGATGATGACGACGACGATGATGATGATGATCCAACCAATGAACTGGTTATTTCTTATGTTACTGTCAGTATTAATATCCCCAACCACCACCAGCACGCCATCACTCCTTCAACCACTACTACCACCACCACCACCACCACAGTGCCAACCACCACCACCGTTCCTACCACCGCCACCACCACCCAGACTCCTGTGACGTCCACCGCTGGGTTTATCGACTATTCCTGTCAGGACAACGAGGAGGCAAAGTGTTGGGGAAGGCCTGATGAGGATTGTTTCGGGATCTACGAGCCATGGGCCCACGCTAACTGCCCCCTGAGGTGTGGATTTTGTCCTGGTGAGTGCAGTTCACACATGATTCTTTTGCGTCTTACACTCTGAGAGCTGATTATTTAGTGTCTTACACTCTGAGAACTGATTATTTAGTGTCTTACACTCTGAGAACTGATTCTTTAGCGTCTTACACTCTGAGAGCTGATTGTTTAGCGTCTTACACTCTGAGAGCCGATTCTTTAGCGTCTTACTCTCTGAGAGCTGATTCTTTAGCGTCTTACACTGTGAGAGCTGATTGTTTAGTGTCTTACTCTCTGAGAGATGATTGTTTAGCGTCTTACACTGTGAGAGATGATTGTTTAGTGTCTTACTCTCTGAGAGCTGATTGTTTAGCGTCTTACACTCTGAGAGCTGATTGTTTAGCGTCTTACACTCTGAGAACTGATTTTGTTTAATTGAGTGTTACTTACACTCTGAGAACTGATTGTTTAGCGTCTTACACTCTGAGAACTGATTGTTTAGGTCTTACACTCTGAGAACTGATTGTTTAGTGTCTTACACTCTGAGAACTGATGTGTTTAGTGTCTGTACACTCTGAGAACTGATTGTTTAGTGTCTTACACTCTGAGACTGATTGTTTAGCGTCTTACACTCTGAGAACTGATTGTTTAGCGTCTTACACTCTGAGAACTGATTGTTTAGTGTCTTACACTCTGAGAGCTGTTTAGTTTAGTGTGTTTTTACACCTCTGAGAGCTGATTTTTAGCGTCTTACACTCTGAGACTGATTGTTTAGCGTCTTACACTCTGAGACTGATTGTTTAAGTGTCTTACACTCTGAGAACTGATTATTTAGCGTCTTACACTCTGAGAACTGATTGTTTAGCGTCTTACACTCTGAGAACTGATTTTTCAGCTCTTCACTCTGACATGAGGACTGGATTATTTAGCGTCTTACACTCTGAGAGCTGATTGTTTAGCGTCTTACACTTGAGAACTGATTTTTAGACGTCTTACACTTGGAGACTGATGATTATTTAGCGTCTTACACCTTGAGAATGAATTGTTTAGTCGTCTTACACTCTGAGAGAGCTATGTCTTCAGCGTCTTCACTTCTCGAAGCTATTGTTTAGTGTCTTACACTCTGAGAACTGATTGTTTAGTGTCTTACACTCTGAGAACTGATTTTTAGTGTCTTACACTCTGAGAACTGATTGTTTAGGTCTTACACTCTGAGAACTGATTATTTAGCGTCTTACACTCTGAGAACTGATTGTTTAGCGTCTTACACTCTGAGAACTGATTATTTAGTGTCTACACTCTGAGAACTGATTGTTTAGCGTCTTACATCTGAGAACTGATTAGTTAGCGTCTTACACTCTGAGAAACTGATTGTTTAGTGTCTTACACCTCTGAGAGCTGATTGTTTAGTGTCTTACACTATGAGACTGATTATTTAGCGTCTTACACTTCTGAGAACTGATTATTTAGCGTCTTACACTCTGAGAACTGATTGTTAGTGTCTTACACTCTGAAACTGATTGTTTAGCGTCTTACACTATGAGAACTGATTTTTAGCGTCTTACACTCTGAGAACTGATTGTTTAGCGTTCTTACCTCTGAGAACTGATTTTTAGCGTCTTACACTCTGAGAACTGATTGTTTAGGTTTACACTCTGAGAACTGATTTTAGCGTCTTACACTGTGAGACTGATTATTTAGCGTCTTACACTTGAGAACTGATTGTTTAGGCTCTTACACTCTGAGAGCTGATTTTTCAGCGTCTTACACTCTGAGAACTGATTGTTTAGTGTCTTACACTCTGAGAACTGATTGTTTAGCGTCTTACACTCTGAGAACTGATTATTTAGTGTCTTACACTCTGAGAACTGATTGTTTAGCGTCTTACACTACTGATGAGATTTGTTATTAGATTTTGGTCTTACACTCTGAGAACTGATTGTTTAGCGTCTTACACTCTGAGAACTGATTGTTTAGTGTCTTACACTCTGAGAACTGATTGTTTAGTCGTCTTACACTCTGAGAACTGATTGTTTAGCGTCTTACACTCTGAGAAACTGATTGTTTAGCGTCTTACACTCTGAGAACTGATTGTTTAGCGTCTTACACTCTGAGAACTGATTTTTAGCGTCTACACTCTGAGAACTGATTGTTTAGCGTCTTACACTATAGAACTGATTGTTTAGCGTCTTACACTTGAGAACTGATTGTTTAGCGTCTTACACTCTGAGAACTGATTATTTATCGAGCGTCTTACACTATGAGAACTGATTGTTTAGCGTCTTAGCACTTGAGAACTGATTGTTTAGCGTCTTAACACTCTGAGAACTGATTGTTTAGCGTCTTACACTCTGAGAAATGATTGTTTACGTCTTACACTCTGAGAACTGATTGTTTAGCGTCTTACACTATGAGAACTGATTGTTTAGCGTCTTACACTCTGAGAACTGATTGTTTAGCGTCTTACACTCTGAGAACTGATTGTTTAGCGTCTTACACTATGAGAACTGATTTTTTAGGTCGTCACTCTGAGAACTGATTGTAGCGTCTTACACCTAGACTATGTTAGCGTCTTACCTCTGAACTGATGTCTTAACTTGAGAACTGATTGTTTAGCGTCTTAACAACTCTAGAGAACTGATTGTTTAGCGTCTTACACTATGAGAACTGATTGTTTAGCGTCTTACACTTGAGAACTGATGTTAGTGTTTCTTAGCTGTTTTTACGTCACTATGAGAACTGATTGTTTAGTGTCTTACACTTGAGAACTGAATGTTTAGTGTCTTACACTCTGAGAACTGATTGTTTAGCGTCTTACACTATGAGAACTGATTATTTAGCGTCTTACACTATGAGAACTGATTGTTTAGCGTCTTACACTCTGAGAACTGATTGTTTAGCGTCTTACACTCTGAGAGCTGATTATTCAGCGTCTTACACTCTGAGAGCTGATTGTTTAGTGTCTTACACTCTGAGAGCTGATTGTTTAGTGTCTTACACTCTGAGAACTGATTGTTTAGTGTCTTACACTCTGAGAGCTGATTGTTTAGTGTCTTACAATCTGAGAACTGATTGTTTAGTGTCTTACACTCTGAGAGCTGATTGTTTAGCGTCTTACACTCTGAGAACTGATTGTTTAGTGTCTTACACTCTGAGAACTGATTCTTTAGCGTCTTACACTCTGAGAACTGATTGTTTAGTGTCTTACACTCTGAGAGCTGATGTTTAGTGTCTTACACTCTGAGAACTGATTGTTTAGCGTCTTACACTCTGAGACTGATTGTTTAGTGTCTTACACTCTGAGAACTGATTGTTTAGTGTCTTACACTCTGAGAACTGATTGTTTAGTGTCTTACACTCTGAGAACTGATTGTTTAGGTCTTACACTCTGAGAGCTGATTATTCAGCGTCTTACACTCTGAGAACTGATTGTTTAGCGTCTTTACACTCTGAGAACTGATTGTTTAGGTCTTACACTCTGAGAGCTGGTTATTTAGTGTCTTACACTCTGAGAGCTGATTATTTAGCGTCTTACATTCTGAGAGCTGATTAGTTAGCGTCTTACACTCTGAGAACTGATTGTTTAGTGTCTTACACTCTGAGAACTGATTATTTAGCGTCTTACTCTCTGAGAACTGATTCTTTCGCGTCTTACACTCTGAGAACCAATTCTTCAGCCTCTTACTCTCTGAGCTGATTATTTAGCGTCTTACACTCTGAGAGCTGATTGTTTAGCGTCGTACATTCTGAGAACTGATTTTTACGTCTTACACTTGAGACTGATTATTTAGCGTCTTACACCTTGAGAAATAATGTTTAGCGTCTTACACTCTGAGAGCTCATCTTAGCGTCTTATTCTCTGAGAGCTAATTGTTTAGTGTCTTACACTCTGAGAACTGATTGTTTAGTGTCTTACACTTGAGAACTGATTGTTTTAATGTCTTACACTCAGAGAACTGATTTTTAGCGTCTTACACTCTGAGAACTGATTATTTAGCGCTTACACTAGAGAACTGATTGTTTACGTCTTACACTCTGGAATGATTTTTAGGTCTTACACTCTGAGAACTGATTTTAGCGTCTTACACTCTGAGAACTGATTATTAGCGTCTTACACTCTGAAAACTGATTGTTTAGTGTCTTACACCCTGAGAACTGATTGTTTAGGTCTTACACTATGAGAACTGATTATTAGCGTCTTACATTGAGAACTGATTATTTAGCGTTTACACTCTGAGACTGATTATTAGGTCTTACACTGAGAACTGATTTTTAGCGTCTTACACTATGAGAACTGATTTTAGCGTCTTACACTTGAGAACTGATTGTTAGGTCTTACACTCTGAGAACTGATTTAGGTCTTACATTGAGACTGATTGTTTAGGTCTTACACTTGAAACTGATTGTTTAGGTTTACACTTGGAACTGATTGTTTAGCGTCTTACACTATGAGAACTGATTGTTTAGCGTCTTACACTATGAGAACTGATTGTTTAGCGTCTTACACTCTGAGAACTGATTTATTAGCGTCTTACACTCTGAGAACTGATTGTTTAGTGTCTTACACTCTGAGAACTGATTGTTTAGCGTCTTACACTATGAGAACTGATTATTTAGCGTCTTACACTTGAGAACTGATTTTAGCGTCTTACACTCTGAGAACTGATTTTCAGGTCTTACACTCTGAGAACTGATTGTTTAGTGTCTTACACTCTTGAGAACTGATTGTTTAGTGTCTTACACTCTGAGAACTGATTGATTTAGCTGTCTTACACTATGAGAACTGATTGTTTAGTGTCTTACACTATGAGAACTGATTGTTTAGCGTCTTACACTATGAGAACTGATTGTTTAGCGTCTTACACTATGAGAACTGATTGTTTAGCGTCTTACAATCTGAGAACTGATTGTTTAGTGTCTTACACTTGAGAGCTGATTGTTTAGCGTCTTACACTCTGAGAACTGATTGTTTAGTGTCTTACACTCTGAGAACTGATTCTTTAGCGTCTTACACTCTGAGAACTGATTGTTTAGTGTCTTACACTCTGAGAGCTGATTGTTTAGTGTCTTACACTCTGAGAACTGATTGTTTAGCGTCTTACACTCTGAGAACTGATTGTTTAGTGTCTACACTCTGAGAACTGATTGTTTAGTGTCTTACACTCTGAGAGCTGATTGTTTAGTGTCTTACACTCTGAGAACTGATTGTTTAGCGTCTTACACTCTGAGAACTGATTGTTTAGTGTCTTACACTCTGAGAGCTGATTATTCAGCGTCTTACACTCTGAGAACTGATTGTTTAGCGTCTTACACTCTGAGAACTGATTGTTTAGCGTCTTACACTCTGAGAACTGATTGTTTAGCGTCTTACACTCTGAGAGCTGATTATTCAGCGTCTTACACTCTGAGAACTGATTGTTTAGCGTCTTGCACTATGAGAACTGATTGTTTAGCGTCTTACACTCTGAGAGCTGATTATTCAGCGTCTTACACTCTGAGAACTGATTGTTTAGCGTCTTGCACTATGAGAACTGATTGTTTAGTGTCTTACACTCTGAGAACTGATTGTTTAGCGTCTTACACTCTGAGAGCTGATTGTTTAGCGTCTTACACTCTGAGAACTGATTGTTTAGCGTCTTACACTCTGAGAACTGATTGTTTAGCGTCTTACACTCTGAGAACTGATTGTTTAGCGTCTTACACTCTGAGAACTGATTGTTTAGCGTCTTACACTCTGAGAACTGATTGTTTAGCGTCTTACACTCTGAGAACTGATTGTTAGCGTCTTACACTCTGAGAGCTGATTGTTTAGTGTCTTACACTCTGAGAGCTGATTGTTTAGCGTCTTACACTCTGAGCGCTGATTGTTTAGCGTCTTACACTCTGAGAACTGATTGTTTAGCGTCTTACACTCTGAGAACTGATTGTTTAGCGTCTTACACTCTGAGAACTGATTGTTTAGCGTCTTACACTCTGAGAGCTGATTGTTTAGCGTCTTACACTCTGAGAGCTGATTATTTAGCATCTTTTATTCTGAGACCTGGTTCTTTGGCGTCTTATGTTGTACCACATCCAACTGAATCACTATGGCAGACGACTGGTCTGTTTTTGACCGGAAGTCACCCAAGGTCACCGAGAAATGGGTGAGAAGACACCTCAAGGTTTATGTTCCTTACCACAATGCCAGGTGGCTCATAAACGCGTTTCCTCTTCCTTTTTATCCGCCCATGACAATAATCAAGCAGGTCACTTTGTCATGATGCTCTCCGTTCGAGCAAACAACGTTCTTGAGAACCGTACTCTTTTCGCTTACTCCTTCACTCTATCATTGAGTTCCTGGTTCAGAGTGGAGAGCTGGTTCTTTATGTGGGCTGACTTGATCTGTTGAACAGAGTTGTGGAATTGAGTTAAATTAATGTTCTTTATGTCCCAGGAAGCTGGTGGACAGGGTGATGGAATCAAAGGGTTAAGTTTTTGCAGTTGGTGAATTGGGTGCGGGAGTCAAAGGGTTAATTAAAGTAAAGCCATATCAGGGCTAACACCACATTAAAAAACAACTCCAGGTCTAACTGGAAAGACAACTGTTAAAGACGAAGCTCAAGGTTAGCTTTTCAAATCTGAAATGCATGTAAAAATCTTTCCCGATTACATGATCATATAAAACGAAATCTGTTGATCTTTGTATAAACTTGAAGACTGCGTGTGGAGGAACACTTCTGACTGAATTTGTTTAACCCTTTGACTCCCGCACCTGTCCACCAGCATCTTGCATTGCCAACCATGCTAACAAAGCAAAAACTTAACCTTTCTATTCCCTCACCCTATCCACCAGTTTCCTGCAGGAAAGCTGATGGATAGGTGATGGAGTCAAAGGGTAAGTTTTAGCAGTTGGTGGATAGGATGCGGGGGTCAAAGAGTTAAGGGGTTGTATATTGCTTATGTCTCACTTCGTGCGTGCCAGCATTCAGTAAGG
>JAPXFY010000021.1:69920998-69923498 GCA_030674185.1 Monoplex corrugatus | reverse complement strand
AATGGGAAATTGTTAGAATGACTTGACTGTCATGTTGTTTTATATGGAAATGGGAAATTGTTAGAATGACTTGACTGTCTATGTTGTTTTATATGGAAATGGGAAATTGTTAGAATGACTTGACTGTCATGTTGCTTTATATGGAAATGGGAAATTGTTAGAATGACTTGACTGTCTATGTTGTTTTATATGGAAATGGGAAATTGTTAGAATGACTTGACTGTCATGTTGTTTTATATGGAAATGGGAAATTGTTAGAATGACTTGACTGTCATGTTGTTTTATGTAGAAATGGGAAATCGTTAGAATGGCTTGAATGTCTATGTTGTTTTATGTAGAAATGGGAAATTATTATAATGGCTTGATTGTCATATTGTTTTATATGGAAATGGGAAATTATTAGAATGGCTTGACTGTCCATATTGTTTTATATGGAAATAGGAAATTGTTAGAATGACTTGACTGTCACGTTTTTTATATGGAAATGGGAAATTGTTAGAATGACTTGACTGTCATGTTGTTTTATGTAGAAATGGGAAATTGTTAGAATGACTTGACTGTCATGTTGTTTTATGTAGAAATGGGAAATTGTTAGAATGACTTGACAATATTGTTGGAAATGTCTTTTTCGATAACACCTACAACATGCTAATTATTACTTTTGTTTTGTTTCAGTGCCAGTTCGACCTCCTAAAGGTATGTTATGTTTCTTCTCTTTCTGTTCTCTCAATCGTCAGACACAATGGAAGGCCTTTCCCCCAGATATTCGTCATTTGCTGTCTTTGTCCTCTTTTAAGAGAGCTCTAAATACTTACCTCTTCAAACAGTACTATTATTAGTATTAGTTGTACTGCCCATATCGTATTCGTTTAACTGGTTGTGTGAGATAATGGTATGCCTGTATTGTGTCTGTTTCATCGATTTGTTTGTAAGCCTGCGTGTGTGTGCGTTCGCCAACATGAGCCACTGCGTTTATGTGCGTGCATACGTACGTACATGGGTATCTGTGTGTGTGTGTGTGTGTGTGTGTGTGTGTGTGTGTGTGTGTGTGTGTGTGTGTGTGTGTGTGTGTGTGTGTGGCTGTCTCTCTTTGTATGCATATGTGTGTGTGTACTTGTTCCCGCGTGAGTGCTCAAGCTTAGTGTGTTGTGTTGTGTTGTGTTGTGTTGTGTTGTGTTGTGTGTGTGTGTGTGTGTGTGTGTGTGTTGTGTGTGTGTTGTGTGTGTGTGTGTGTGTGTGTGTGTGTGTGTGTGTGTGTGTGTGTGTGTGTGTGTGTGTGTGTGTGTGTGTGTGTGTGTGTGTGTGTGTGTGAGATACCAAAACAGGAAGATATTCTCAGCTGTTTCTGGAGGGATCTTCACCTAAATTAGGACAAAAACGTGGAATGAAAGACACACACAGCTTGTTTGTGACATCAGTAGAGAGAAACGGGCATGTTTTGCTTATTTTACATAGTTGGCAACATAGGATTTTGCTAAGGTAGTTAACATAAGCTCCTGTGGACAAGAAGTCATCAAGAAAAACGCCAAGATTCCTTGAAGATTTGCTGGAGGCTGTATGTTATCTGAGACAACTAAGGTCTTCGAGGTGAATTTTTTTCAGGTTTGATTTTGTGGCCATATACATGCCTTTTTCTTCATTCATTATCATTTTTTTTAATCTAGGCAGCTATTTTTAAAGTTCTCCAGCGATACTTGAGACATCTCTCAGGACAGCAGAGTATAAGTCACATTTCAGTGAAAAATCTTGCGACTTAAAAAAGTAAAACAATTTTATCAAGATTTTGCGTATAAAAAATTGTAATATTATTATACTATAACACAAAAACAAATCGATAACACACAACACACACACACACACACACACACACACACACACACACACACACACACACCACACACGCACACACACACACACACACACACACACACACACCCCACACCACACACACACACACACCACACTGCACCATGAAAACCAGATAAAAAAAAACAAACAAAAAACAAAACAAAACAAAACAAAACCAAATTCCAGACGGACGGAATGACTGAAGAGTTCTTTGTCCCAGATTCCCTGTATTCTGCCCACTGGACCACGAGCTCCCCGGAAGATGGTGCCGTGATGTACGCGTGCGCAGGGGGACGATCACTGTACCGTGGAACATTATGCTGTCCACGGGAGTTAACCTGGGCGACATCCAGTGGTTTTATGGGGGCCAGACAAGGGAGATGATCGCTATCACAACACACGAACATTTTCTCCCCCTTCCCAGATTTGCTAACAGGTAAGTTCGTTCAAATTAAACTGTGGCTTCTTTTGTATTTCGCAGTTTAAAACGGAAAAGAAGATTGTTTCATATCGACCGGAAAGAGATGTCTCTTTGTGTGTCTGGGACAAAAATAGATTAGAAAAATTTTTCGGTTGTATTTTGCTGGATCTTTACCAAATTAAACTCAACTGTAAACCCTGGGAAAGTTGCAAATGCGTGAATTTGGAAATC
>JAPXFY010000021.1:69913498-69915998 GCA_030674185.1 Monoplex corrugatus | reverse complement strand
GGGTTGTGGTTGACCATGTCTCCTGTTGCTCCACTTGATAGAGATGACATTGCTGGTTCAGCTGTTTGCCCTCTTGACCACGGTGATGATAGAGGTGACATCGCTGGTTCAGCTGTTTGTCCTGTTGACCATGGTGATGATAGAGGTGACATCGCTGGTTCAGCTGTTTGCCCTCTTGACCACGGTGATGATAGAGGTGACATCGCTGGTTCAGCTGTTTGCCCTCTTGACCACGGTGATGATAGAGATGACATCGCTGGTTCAGCTGTTTGTCCTGTTGACCACGGTGATGATAGAGATGACATTACGGTGATGATAGAGATGACATTGCTGGTTCAGCTGTTTGTCCTGTTGACCACGGTGATGATAGAGGTGACATTGCTGGTTCAGCTGTTTGTCCTGTTGACCACGGTGATGATAGAGATGACATTGCTGGTTCAGCTGTTTGTCCTGTTGACCACGGTGATGATAGAGATGACATTGCTGGTTCAGCTGTTTGTCCTGTTGACCACGGTGATGATAGAGGTGACATTGCTGGTTCAGCTGTTTGTCCTGTTGACCACGGTGATGATAGAGATGACATTGCTGGTTCAGCTGTTTGTCCTGTTGACCACGGTGATGATAGAGATGACATTGCTGGTTCAGCTGTTTGTCCTGTTGACCACGGTGATGATAGAGGTGACATTGCTGGTTCAGCTGTTTGTCCTGTTGACCACGGTGATGATAGAGGTGACATTGCTGGTTCAGCTGTTTGTCCTGTTGACCACGTTGATGATAGAGATGACATTGCTGGTTCAGCTGTTTGTCCTGTTGACCACGTTGATGATAGAGGTGACATTGCTGGTTCAGCTGTTTGTCCTGTTGACCACGGTGATGATAGAGATGACATTACTGGTTCAGCTGTTTGTCCTGTTGACCACGGTGATGATAGAGGTGACATTACTGGTTCAGCTGTTTGTCCTGTTGACCACGGTGATGATAGAGATGACATTACTGGTTCAGCTGTTTGTCCTGTTGACCACGGTGATGATAGAGATGACATTACTGGTTCAGCTGTTTGTCCTGTTGACCACGGTGATGATAGAGATGACATTACTGGTTCAGCTGTTTGTCCTGTTGACCACGGTGATGATAGAGATGACATTGCTGGTTCAGCTGTTTGCCCGGGTCCTCTTGACCACGGTGTGCTCCCTTGATAGAGTCGTGGTCTCAAGTCCTGATATCTTGAGTTCAGTCCCAGCTCGCAACATGGAAAAAACTGGCCTGTTTACTGTCCATCTTAATGTTTCCATTATTCTGGTGATGTCAGCTTTGTGTTTCGATGGTCCCTGTGCCATCCTCCACATTTCAAGATTTTGTTTGGGTTTTGCACAGATTCAGCGAGGTCTGCCAAATCATTTATGTGGAGCACCTATGGCATTGCCCCACTGCGTCGATTCTTTCTTTAAAAAACTCCAAACACAGCACGTGCAGGTAACGGACGAGCGCCATTGTCGTCTGATGCAGATGACTGTGTAGACATTTGTTATATTGCATGGTACCATGGTTTGTTAGATGGTGCTGTAGGCCTGGTACCTCTGACATCAGCCCTGTTATACTGCATGGTACCATGGTTTGTTAGAAGACGCCTATAGGCCTGGTACCTCTGACTTCAGCCCTGTTATATTGCATGGTACCATGGTTTGTTAGAAGACGCCTGCAAGCCTGGTACCTCTGACTTCAGCCCTGTTATATTGCATGGAGTCATGATTTGTTAGAAGGCGCCTGTAGGCCTGGTACCTCTGACTTCAGCCCTGCATGGTACCATGGTTTGTTAGAAGACGCCTGCAAGCCTGGTACCTCTGACTTCAGCCGTCATCTTTCTTCTCTGTGCATTGCACAATATAGAATGATGTTTCTGTCTCACCCAGACACCTTCCGGCGGAAGTCGCTCCAGCTCTGATTTTTACGACAACCATTTCAACCTTCGGCTGCCCAACCCTGTGCAGGGAGGTAACTACAGCTGCAGGATCCCCGCCCAGCAGGTGGCCAACACCTGCCTCAACGGGAACGGTGCTCACAAAGGGGAAGCCACTCTCCACGTGGACAAGATGGACGCCAGGTTCACTTTGCTGGAAAAAGAGAACCAGGAGCTGAAGCTGGCCAACTCTCGTCTACAACAACGGCTGGACGTTGTGGAGCACAACAACAACAAAGTGAATGGGCTGGAGAATCGTGTGGACAGACTGGAAGGTAGGGAAGGTATCACACTGTTTGACGATGACTTTGGCTTGACGGACGGACAGACAGACAGACAGACAGGCAGACAGGCAGGCAGGCAGGCAGGCAGACAGATAGGCAGGCAGACAGACAGACAGACGGACAGACAGACAGAAAGACAGACCGACAGATAGATTGAAAGATAGAGACGGGGGAAGGGAGGTAGATATAGATAGATAGATAGATAGACAGACAGATAGACAGACAGACAGATAGATTGAAAGAGAGAGACGGGGGAAGG
>JAPXFY010000021.1:69875998-69910998 GCA_030674185.1 Monoplex corrugatus | reverse complement strand
ACAGACAGAGAGACAGCGACAGAGAGACAGAGAGTACAGAGAAAGAGGGAGAGACAGACAGAGAGAGTGAGAGACGGAGAGAAAGAGAGACAGGCAGGCAGAGCAGACAGACAGAGACAGAGAGATCTGCAGTCGACATGAAACAACTGTCTTGAAAAACTGAAGGAAAAAAACTCATGTTGATGTTCAGTCTGATGTACACAAAGTCAAACCATTTATCGACTCGTACCATAAATCACGCACACACTGTTTACAAACATTTCAAAAGGAAATATGTATTCCTGATAAGACATACCCATTAACCCATGTCTGACCTGGAAATGCGGTCTTTGAAATGCAAGAAACATAAGCATTCTTTCAAATTACTGACAATATAAACAGGATTCAGTTACAAACGATTCACATAAATCAGATCCAATGAAAATAATCTCAACTCATTCACACAAATCAAACAAAACCAATCTCAATCAATCGCACAGTTCCGCCAGAAATATCCACAATCAAATCACGTGATTTGATCAGAACAGTTGTGAATCAGTCACATCAATTATTCAGGAATGATCGCAAAATCAACTACACAAATCAGTCAGCAGCAACTGAAAATCAATCAATCAATCAATCAATCAAAGATAGTCTCAAAACAGCCAATCAGAAACTATCGCAAATTAATCACGAAAATCAGGAACAGTCATAAATTAATGAACAATCAAATCAATCACTCAAATCAATCACACAATTCAAACAAGAACGACAATCAATTCTGCTTGTGATACAACTTGTTTACAAATGCCTTGATACAGATATTCCACTGTTGTTCACCGCTCTTCTTGCTGTGTTTGATCCATACAACTGGGACGTTATTCCACCGGCTGTTCGACAGTCACACATTCTGTCTTCCTTCAAGTGTAGCTTGGAGACACACGTTTTGTACAGCAGTGATTTCCCCCTCTACGTGTCCACCCTTTTGCCCCACTCCCCTCCTGTCCTCCCCCTCCCGGTTTACATGCGTTTTCTGCCCGAGAGTTCTGGTCGTTTTTAGGTGATTCAAAATCCGAAACAAGTGTGACTGCCCGCGTTCAAGCAAACAGGAACCAGAAAAAACACGGGAAAAAAAAAAAAAAAAAAGAATAAGAACGCGTATTTCATACAACAAGACAAGACAGGCGCAAATTTTCAGCCAACTGGCTTTTGTCAAGCGTAAGATCACAAACAAACAAACACCAGATATAAAAATTAGGAGAAAAGTTAGGAGAAAAAGACTGAAACTTCCCTGCTGTCTTTTTCTCCTAATTTTTGTATCTGGTGTGTTTGATTGTGATCTTACACTTCACAAAGGCCATACGAAAATTTGCGCCTGTCTTGTCTTGTTGTATGAAATACGCGTTTTGTTGTTAGGTGATTGCTTTGGTAAATGATGACAGCGCACGCTTTGGCTTGATTCTTGTATTAAGATTTGGCGCCTTATAAATGTCATCATCATAATTATTATCATATCTTCTTATTCTTATTGTTGTTGTTGTCGTCGTTGTTGTTGTTGTTATCATTATGGTAAATCTGATGGAAGAAACGATGAAAGAACCGAAAGGCAAGCATGGCAATGTCAGACTGATAGCGGAATTTTACAGGGAGCTATGTCAAACGAGACCAACGGAAGACACTTTGTGCACGATCCCTTCACTCTCCGTGGCTGGAGGAATCACGTCCAGGGAGATTTCGTCACTTCCAGGAATGACGTCATCGTTGCAGCTGATGACGCAAGCGGTGACGAGGACGGTGATGCTGGAGAAGAAGACGAGGAAGAATGACCAGGAGAGCATGTAACCACTTGGTTTTCGTCGTCTAGTTGATCTTTGTGGACCCAAAATACACTGCATCCTACCAGTCCCTGCAACCCTGCAATGAAATGTACTCCATCAAAAACGACGTCAACAACAGCAACAAGACTTGAACAATAACAACAACAAACAACAACAATAACAACAGTAACGATAACACTACCATCATAACCATCATCAACAACAACAAACAATAATAATAAACGTGATATTATTACCACCACCACCAATTGCTAATTCGTAAAGTGATGAAAGCAGCTTTATGAGCACGTCACTTTGTCTGTGTAGCAGACAACCGCGTCCCAAAGATATTTTCTGCACTGAGAGGTGCAGCAAGGACACTGGGACAAGGAAACACCATTGATGAAAGCGATACAAGGATGCTCTGGAAGCCAACTTCATCATCTGTGGCATCAGCACCATCACCCGTGACGCCATTGTCCAGCAACAGAGTAAGCTGGTGACATCAGTGCACGTGGCGCAGAGACACAACTAAACAGCTCACAGCAGCTGCTGTTCAACAGACAAGGAAGCAGTGGAAGCAAAACTCAGGGACGTGATTCTCTTTTCCGAGCAGCATGCGCAGAACAGAAGGACTAACGCCTCCAGGATTGGTCAAATATTCCACATGAAGACCCAAACAAGACCCTAAGGACCACTCACCCTACTGACTGCTACGGACAATTTCATTCGTCGAACTGACAACAGTCTACCCTAACCATCATTATCATCAAGCTAAAGAGTTGACAACAGTCTACCATAAACCATCATCATCATCATCATCATCAAGCTAAAGAGTTGACAACAGTCTACCATAACCATCATCATCATCATCATCATCAAGCTAAAGAGTTGACAACAGTCTACCATAACCATCATCATCATCATCATCATCTATCATCATCATCATCATCATCAAGCTAAAGAGTTGACAACAATCTAACATCATCATTATTATCATCATCATCATCAAGCTAAAGAGTTGACAACAGTCTACCATAACCATCACTCATCATCACCAAGCTAAGATTGACACATTACCATAACATCATCATCATCATCAAGCTAAAGAGTTGACAACAGTCTACCATAACCATCATCATCATCATCATCATCAAGCTAAAGAGTTGACAACAGTCTACCATAACATCATCATCATCATCATCATCATCAAGCTAAAGAGTTGACAACAGTCTACCATATCACATCATCATCATCATCATCATCACATCATCATCAAGCTAAAGAGTTGACAACAGTCTACCATAACCATCATCATCATCATCATCATCACTCATCATCAAGCTAAAGAGTTGACAACAGTCTACCATAACCATCATCATCATCATCATCATCACATCATCATCAAGCTAAAGAGTTGACAACAGTCTACCTACATCATCATCATCATCATCATCATCATTCACCTCATCACTCATCACATCATCCCTCTAAGCTAAAGAGTTGACAACAGTCTACCATAACCATCATCATCTATCAATCATCATCATATCATCAAGCTAAAGAGTTGACAACAGTCTACCATAACCATCATCATCATCATCATCATCATCACATCATCATCAATCATCTAAAAGTTGATCAACAGTCTACCATAACCATCATCATCATCATCATCATCATCACAAGCTAAAGAGTTGACAACAGTCTACCATAACCATCATCATCATCATCATCATCATCAAGCTAAAGAGTTGACAACAGTCTACCATAACCATCATCATCATCATCATCATCATCAAGCTAAAGAGTTGACAACAGTCTACCATAACCATCATCATCATCATCATCATCACCAAGCTAAATGAGTTACAAACAATCATATCCATAACACTACATCATCATCATATCATCATCATCATCAAGCTAAAGTTGACAACAGTCTACCATACATCATCATCATCATATCATCATCATCATCAAGCTAAAGAGTTGACAACAGTCTACCATCATCATCATCATCATCATCATCATCACCAAGCTAAAGAGTTGACAACAGTCTACCATCATCATCATCATCATCATCATCATCATCATACCATCAGCTAATGAGTTGACAACAGTCTACACATCATCATCATCATTCATCATCATCATCATCACCAAGCTAAAGAGTTGACAACAGTCTACCATCATCATCATCATCATCATCATCATCATCATCACCAAGCTAAAGAGTTGACAACAGTTACCCTAACCATACACATCATCATCATCATCATCATCATCATCAAGCTAAAGTGTTGACAACAGTCTACCATAACCATACATCATCATCATCATCACTCATCATCATCATCATCAAGCTAAAGTGTTGACAACAGTCTACCATAAACATCCATCATTCATCATCATCATCATAGCTAAAGTAGTTGACAACAGTCTACCATACATCATATCATCATCATCATCAAGCTAAAGAGTTGACAACAGTCTACTAACCATCTATCATCATCATCATCATCAAGCTAAAGAGTTGACAACAGTCTACCATAACCATCATCATCATCATCATCATCATCATCATCATCATCATCAAGCTAAAGAGTTGACAACAGTCTACCATAACATCATCATCATCATCATCATCATCATCATCATCATCATCAAGCTAAAGAGTTGACAACAGTCTACCATAACCATCATCATCATCATCATCAAGCTAAAGTTGACAACAGTCTACCATAACCATCATCATCATCATCATCATCATCATCATCATCATCATCACATCACATCATCATCATCATCATCATCATCAAGCTAAAGTGTTGACAACAGTCTACCATAACCATCATCATCATCATCATCATCATCACCATCATCATCATCAAGCTAAAGAGTTGACAACAGTCTACCATAACCATCATCATCATCATCATCATCATCAAGCTAAAGAGTTGACAACAGTCTACCATAACCATCATCATCATCATCATCATCATCAAGCTAAAGAGTTGACAACAGTCTACCATAACCATCATCATCATCATCATCATCATCAAGCTAAAGAGTTGACAACAGTCTACCATAACCATCATCATCATCATCATCATCATCATCAAGCTAAAGAGTTGACAACAGTCTACCATAACCATCATCATCATCATCATCATCAAGCTAAAGAGTTGACAACAGTCTACCATACATCTCATCATCATCATCATCATCATCATCATCATCAAGCTAAAGAGTTGACAACAATCTAACATCATCATTATCATCATCATCATCATCAAGCTAAAGAGTTGACAACAGTCTACCATAACCACACACCACATCATCATCATCATCATCATCAAGCTAAAGAGTTGACAACAGTCTAACCATAACCATCATCATCATCATCATCATCATCAAGCTAAAGAGTTGACAACAATCTAACATAACCATCATCATCATCATCATCAAGCTAAAGAGTTGACAACATCTACCATAACCATCATCATCATCATCATCACCAAGCTAAAGAGTTGACAACAGTCTACCATCAATCATCATCATCATCATCATCATCACCACCAGCTAAAGAGTTGACAACAATCTAACATAACCATCATCATCATCATCATCATCATCATCATCAAGCTAAAGAGTTGACAACAATCTAACATAACCATCACCACAAGCTAAAGAGTTGACAACAGTCTAACATAACCATCATCATCATCATCAAGCTAAAGAGTTGACAACAGTCTAACATAACCATCCATCATCTCATCATCATCATCATCATCAAGCTAAGAGTTGACAACAGTCTAACATAACCATCATCGTTAGTTAAGGAGAAAATCCATCTAGAGTTCAGACTGTCCACAACACTAAAAATTGACGTGTTCACTGCCCAGCTTGATGTCTTCACCATTCTGGAGGTGTCAGTGTACTGTTTCACAGGTCTCTTCTATCCCTTCAACACACACACACGCGCGCGCACACACACACGCGCGCGCGCGCGCACACACACACACCACACACACAACCACACACACACACACACACACACACACACACACACAACCACACACAACCTTCGGTCAATATGATCCATCCACCCTCTTTAATTAAGGCAGACTGAACAGGACAAGTGCCAGTCACCTGCTAAACAGCTAAGGACGTCTAGGTATCTGTGACGATGTGTGGGGGTGTACTGACGACAGTTGATGACAAGAGTGACGATACAACACATGATCACAACGGCTGTTTCCACACTGATGAGAACCCGAGGAACTTGTAACATGTCGTCTGCAACGATAAAACATGCCATACGATGTGATACCCTACCATACCATACCATAACCATACCCTACCATACCATACCATACCATACCATACCATACCATACCCTACCATACCATACCATACCATACCATACCATACCATACCCTAAACCCTACCATACCATACCATACCATACCATACCATACCATACCATACCCTACCATACCATACCATACCATACCATACCCTACCATACCATACCATACCATACCATACCCTACCATACCATACCATACCTACCATACCATACCATACCATACCTTACCATACCATACCATACCCTACCATACCATACCATACCATACCATACCATACCATACCATACCATACCATACCATACCATACACATACCATACCTACCATACCCTACCATACCATACCATACCCATACCATACATACCATCCTACTACCATACCATACCATACCATATACCATACCATACCATACCATACCATACCATACCAATACCATACCTACCATACCATACCATACCATACCCTACCATACCATACCATACCATACCATATCCATACCATACCATACCAAACCCTACCCTACCCATACCATACCATACCATACCTACCGTATACCGTACCATACCATACCATACCTATACCATACATACCATACCATACCATACCCTACCATACCCTACCCTACCCTATACCCTACCATACCATACCATACCATACCATACTACCCTACCCTACCATACCATACCATACCCTACCATACCATACCATACCCTACCTACCATACCATACCATACCCTACCATACCATACCATACCTACCCTACCATACCATACCATATACCCTACCATACCCTACCATACCATACCATACCATACCATACCCTACCATACCATACCCTACCATACCATACCCTACCCTACCATACCCTACCATACCCTACCCTACCCTACCCTACCCTACCATACCCTACCATACCATACCATACATACCCTACCCTACCCTACCCTACCATACATACCCTACCCTACCCTACCATACCATACCCTACCCTACCCTACCATACCATACCCTACCATACCATACCATACCATACCCTACCATACCCTACCATACCATACCCTACCCTACCATACCATACCATACCCTACCCTACCCTACCATACCACACCATACCACCACCCTACCATACCATACTATACCCTACCCTACCATACCATACCATACCATACCATACATCCATACCATACCCTACCCTACCATACCATACCCTACCCTACCATACCATACCATACCATACCATACCATACCATACCATACCTACCATACCCTACCCTACCCTACCCTACCCTACCCTACCATACCATACCTACCCTACCCTACCCTACCATACCATACCCTACCCTACCATACCATACCATACCATACCATGCTATACCATACCATGCCATACCATACCATACCATACACAAAGCCTCAAACACACACAAACACACACACACAAACACACACACAAACACACAACACACACACACACACACAACACACACACACACACACACACACACATATACACACACACATACACACACATACACGTACACACACACACGATGCTGAGCTAGGGTACACTCAAGCCTGTTTGAAGAATGATCCTTAACCCAACTTATCTTCTCCGTCACATACACACATATTCTCTCTTTTTTCTCCTTCTGATTTTTTTTTCTGTTCAGCCCCAACTGTCTTCTACTCAAACATGAATATGCTAAGGGCTCATTGGGAAGACTGAGACCACAGAGTGCCATTCTCTTCACAGATGTCGGTATCTCTTGGACCTGGTTGATGCAAGGATATGTGTTATGGATGGAAGCGTAGAGTACAGCCCTGTGGCGCAGTCTCAATGCACAACGGAACTCTGTAGCATCATGATTATCATCCCCGTCGTCAAGCATTATCATAGCATTGTGATTATCATCCCCATCGTCACACATTATCATAGCATTGTGATTATCATCCCCATCGTCACACATTATCATAGCATTGTGATTATCATCCCTCGTCACATATATAGCATTGTATTATATCCTCATCTCCATTAGTAGCATTGTATCATACGCATTGTGCATTATCATCCATTGTAATTATCATCATTGATTCATGCCATTATCATAGCATTTGATTATCATCCCCATGGTCACATTATCATAGATTTGATTATCATCCCATCGTCAGCATTTCATAGCATTGTGATTATATCCCCACGTCCACATTATAGCATTTGGTTATCTCCCATCGTCATGCATTATCATAGCATTTGATTATCATCCCATCGTCAGCATTATCATAGCATTGTGATTATCATCCCCATCGTCACACATTATCAAGCATTGTGATTATCATCCCCATGTCACACATTATCATAGCATTGTGATTATCATCCCATCGTCCATTATCATAGCATTGTGATTATCATCCCCATCGTCACACATTATCATAGCATTGTGATTATCATCCCTCATATCATTACATAGCATTGTGATTATCATCCCCATCGTCAGCATTATCATAGCATTGTGTTATCATCCCATCGTCATTATATAGCATTGTGATTATCATCCCATCGTCACACATTATCATAGCATTGTGATTATCATCCCCATCGTCACCATTATCATAGCATTTGATTATCATCCCCATCGTCACACTTATCATAGCATTGTGATTACATCCCCATCGTCATCATTATATCATGCATTTATTATCATCCATCTCATTATCATAGCTATTGATTTTCACCCCATCCAGCATTATCATAGCATATGATTATCATCCCCTCGTCATCATTATCATAGATTGTGATTATCATCCCCATCTCATACATTATCATAGCATTGTGATTATCATCCCATCGTCACACATTATCATAGCATTGTGATTATCCCATCGTCATCACATTATATTGTTCATGGATTTCATCCCATCGTCAACATTATCATGCATTTGTATCATCCCCATCGTCACACATTTCATAGCATTGTGATTATCATCCCCATCGTCACACTTATCATAGCATTGTGAATCATCCCATCGTCACATTATCATAGCATTGTGATTATCATCCCATCGTCATGCATTATCATAGATTTGATTATCATCCCCATCGTCATGCATTATCATAGCATTGGATTATACATCCCCATTCGTCAGCATTATCATGCATTGTGATTATCATCCCCATCGTCACATTTCATAGCATTGTGATTATCATCCCATCATCAATTATATAGCATTGTGATTATCATCCCCATCGTATGCATTTCATGCATTGTGATTATCATCCCATCGTCACCATATATTATAGCATTGTGATTATCTCCCCATCGTCATGCATTATCATAGCATTGTGTTATCATCCCCATCGTCACACATTATCATAGCATTGTGATTACACCTCTCATCTTACATAGCATTGTGATTATCATCCTCGTCTCTTATAGCATTGTGTTATATCCCATCGTCACATTACATAGCATTGTGTTATCATCCCACGTATATCATGCTGGATTTCTCCATCGTAACATTCATAGCATGGTATACCTCGTCATTATAGCATTGATTTCTCCATCACATTACAGCTTGATTTATCCATCTCACTTATAAATTGTGTTTTCCTCATCCATTCTAGCATGATCTCCATTACCATATCATGATTGTGATTACATCCATGTCACTTTAGTATGATTTCTCCATGTCACATTATATAGCTTGTGTAATCCATGTCACTTATCATCATTGATTATCATCCCTCGTCAACATTATCATAGCATTGTGATTATCATCCATGTCACTATTATCATAGATTGTGATTATCATCCCCATCTAACATTTATCATACATTATGTGTATTTCATCCCCATCTACATTATCATAGCATTGTGATTATCATCCCCATCGTCACACATTTCATAGCATGTGATTTCATCCATCTCATGCATATTATTGTGTTCTCCCCGTACATTCATGCATGTGTTATATCCATCGTACATTCATGTGTGATTATCCATGTATATCAAGCATGTGATTTCTCCATCGTCACATTATGATTGGTATATCCCATCGTATTACGCTTGTATTACTCCTGTCACTATAGCTGGTTTCTCCTGTCACTTACATGATTGTGATTTATCCTCGTACATATCATAGCATTGTGATTATCATCCTGCACATTATGCTTGTGATTTCCATGAACATTATCATAGCTTTGATTATATCCCTGTCACACATTATGCATTTGTATCCATTACATTTGAGTTTATCCCCATCGTCAAATTATATGCATGGTTATATCCCATCGTCATGCTATTAGATGTGATTATCATCCCATGTACATTTCATAGCATGTGATTATCATCCCCATCGTCACCATTATCTAGTTGGTTATCATCCATGTCACCTTATCATGCATTGGATATATCCATCGCCATTATATGCATTGTGATTTCATCCCCATCTCAACTTATTAGCATTGATTTCTCCCATCGTCACATATATAGCATTGTGATTATCATCCCTCTCACATTTCATGCATTGTGATTATCATCCCCATCTCACACATTATATGCATTGTTATCATCCATCATCATTCTGATACACTATTGATGTGATTTATCTCGTACATTATGCTTGTGATTATATCATCGCACTTTGCATTGTGATTATATCCATGTAACTATATACATGTGATTAATCCTGTCAAATTATTGTGTGTTATCTCCAGTCAACATTATATAGCTGTGTTATCATCCATGTCATCTTCATGCTTGATTCACCTGTTTTAGTGTGTTACCTCGAGCTTATATGCTGTGATTATCTCCATCGCACTTCTAGCATTGTGATTTCCAGTCATTATCATGCATGGATTTATCCATGTTCATATGATTTGTTAATCCGTAATTATGCTTGTGTATCCATGTCTGCATATCTAGCTGTATTTCATGTCACTTCTGTTGATTATCCATCGTCCATATATGCTTGTTCATCCGTCATTTTCTTGTTATACCATCTCACATTATCTGTTATCCTCATTATCATACTTGTGATTATCCTCTAATTTCGTTGTATCCCACTTTTAGCTTGTTATCTCATGTATTTATTGTTCATCCCACAATATTGTAATCCAGTCATTTATGCATTGTGATTCCATCGTATATTTCGATTGTGATATCCTTATATTTCTGATTGGATTATCCCTAACATTTAGCTGTATTTACCACGTAATTATGCTTGTTTACATCTACTTATAGCTGATCTCCATCTACTTCAGCTGTGATTCCTTTTCTAGCATTGTTTCCCGATTATTGCATTGATTATCATCCCCATCGTCATGCATTATCATAGCATTGTGATTATCATCCCATCGTCACATTATCATAGCATTGTGATTATCATCCCATCGTCAACATTATCATAGCATTGTGATTATCATCCCCATCGTCACATTATCATAGCATCATTGATTATCATCCCCATCGTCCACATTATCATAGCATTGTGATTATCATCCCATCGTCACACATTATCATAGCATTGTGATTATCATCCCATCGTCATGCATTATCATAGCATTGTGATTATCATCCCCATCGTCACACATTATCATAGCATTGTGATTATCATCCCATCGATCATGCATTATCATAGCATTGTGATTATCATCCCCATCGTCACACATTATCATAGCATTGTGATTATCATCCCCATCGTCATGCATTATCATAGCATTGTGATTATCATCCCCATCGTCACACATTATCATAGCATTGTGATTATCATCCCCATCGTCACACATTATCATAGCATTGTGATTATCATCCCCATCGTCACACATTATCATAGCATTGTGATTATCATCCCCATCATCACACATTATCATAGCATTGTGATTATCATCCCATCGTCACACATTATCATAGCATTGTGATTATCATCCCCATCATCACACATTATCATAGATTGTGATTATCATCCCCATCGTCACACATTATCATAGCATTGTGATTATCATCCCCATCGTCACATTATCATAGATTGTGATTATCATCCCCATCGTCACACATTATCATAGCATTGTGATTATCATCCCCATCGTCACACATTATCATAGCATTGTGATTATCATCCCCATCATCAAGCATTATCATAGCATTGTGATTATCATCCCCATCGTCACACATTATCATAGCATTGTGATTATCATCCCCATCGTCACAATTATCATAGCATTGTGATTCATATCCTGTCACACATTATCATAGAAGTGGGATATCATCCCCACGTCATGCATTATCATAGAATTGTGAAATACATAACTCGAATACAAACGAAACGATTAACGAAACGAACAAACAACGCAATACAAAAAACCAAACAAACAAACAAACAACCAACAAACTAAAACGAATACAAACGAAACGACAAAACTAAACAAACAAACAAACAAACAAACTAACAAACAAACCAAACCCAAACTAAACCAAACTAAACTAAACTAAACTAAACTAAACTAAACTAAACTAAACAAACGAAACGAAACAAACTAACTAAACAAACAAACTAAACTAAACAAACTAAACTAACTAAACTAAAACTAAACTAAACAAACTAAACCTAAACTAAACTAAACTAAACTAAACTAAACTAAACTAAACTAAACTAAACCAAACAAACTAAACTAAACTAAACTAAACTAAACAAACTAAACTAAACTAAACTAAACTAAACTAAACTAAACTAAACTAAACCAAACCAAATAAACTAAACTAAAAACAACAATACTAAACTAAACTAAACTAAACTAAACTAAACTAAACTAAACTAAACTAAACTAAACTAAACTAAACAAAACAAAAGTAAAATGAAATAAAGTGAATTAATATCTAATGAAATATCTAAGCAAAGGGATAAATAAATAAATAAATAAATAAATAAATAAAATAAATAAATAAATAAATAAATGAATCGTACCAGCGACACAGATGTTACTAATTCTATCTCAGATCAAGCTCAACTTACCGACGGGCGTAGTACCGTCATGGCGGACACACACAAACTGATGACGTTGGTGTGAATATGCGCACCGCACCCACAGCCCGTAATAACCATGACCTTGACCCCCGTCCGCCCAGTGATTGGTGCTGAAGCCCACCAAGGTCAGCAACGTTGACAACATCAGCAACATGACACAGGCTTGGTACGACCTTGTGCGATGTTGGAAGGTCACGGCCATCTTGGGGACGTTTCGTTTGGGGCAGCTCGTTTGTGTTGGTTGGCTGGCTAGCTTGGCTGGTCGGTTGTCTGTTTGCTTGTGTCAGTTGGTTGGTACGTTAGCTGGCTGGTTGGTTGGTTGCTTGCTTGTTTGCTTGGGCGGGTAGGTGGGCAGTTGGTTGGCTGGTATGTTGGCTGCCTGGCTGTTTGGCTGGTTAGTTGGTTGACTGACTGGTTGATTGGCTGGCCGGCAGGCTGGCTTGTTGGTTGTTCAATTGGTTGATTAGCTGATTGGTTGACTGGCTGGCTGGCTGGTTGGTTGGCTGGTTGCTTGTGTACTATGTCAGTTCATTTTGGTGATGGATATTCATAAACAGGGTGACACCACTAGCAAGACCAGAAACACTTCAGGACAACACAATCCAACATAATCACATCTGACCATGAAGAGTCTCGTGCCAGCTTCCTATAGAATTAACTCAGGGTTGGTCTAATTAACTCAGGGTTGGTCTAATTAACTCAGGGTTGGTCTAATTAACTCAGGGTTGGTCTTATTAATACAAGATTGGTCTAATTAACACAAGATTGGTCTAATTAACACAAGATTGGTCTAATTAACACAGATTGGTCTAATTAACACAAGATTGGTCTAATTAACACAGGTTGGTCTAATTAACACAAGGTTGGTCTAATTAACACAGGGTTGGTCTAATTAACACAAGGTTGGTCTAATTAACTCAGGGTGGTCTAATTAACACAAGGTTGGTCTAATTAACACAAGATTGATCTAATTAACTCAGGTTGGTCTAATTAACACAAGATTGGTCTAATTAACTCAGGGTTGGTCTAATTAACTCAGGATTGGTCTAATTAACACAGGGTTGGTCTAATTAACACTGGCTTGGTCTAATTAACAAGGCTTGGTCCAGTTAACACAGGCTTGGTCTAATTGACACAGGATTGATCTAATTAACACAGGGTTGGTCTAATTAACAAGGATTGGTCCAGTTAACACAGGCTTGGTCTAACTGACACAGGCTTGGTCTAATTAACACAGGCTTGGTCTAATTAACAAGGCTTGGTCCAGTTAACACAGGCTGGGTCTAATTGACAAAGGATTGATCTAATTAACACAGGATTGGGCTAATTGACACAGGGTGGTCTAATTAACACAGGCTTGGTCTAATTGACACAGAGTTGGTCTAATTGACACAGGGTTGGTCTAATTAACACAGGATTGGTCTAACACAGGCTAGGTCTAATTAAAACAAGATCGGTCTAATTAGCACAGGAGTGTCTAATTAACACAGGGTGGGTCTAATTAACACAGAATTGTTTAATCATTTCAGGATTGGTCTAATGGATTCAGGGTTGTTTAATTTACACAGGAATGGTCTAATCAACTCAGGACTGAGTTTCCACCAGAACTAACATAGAAACACCGGGTGTTTTCAGCACCTGCCGTGTTCACGGCCAAAGGTGTCCGACGATGAAGTGGCCAAGGGCGAGGCGAGCTGGAAAAGTCAGAACAAATCATAGCCGCATCACAACAACATCCAAGGTGAAGGCTTCGTAAATAAATTGACAATGTGTACACACACACACACCACACACACCACACACACACACACACACACACACACACACACACACACACACACACACACACACACACACACACACACACACACACACACACAACACACACACATACACACACACACACACATACAACACACACACACACACACAAAACACACTCACACACACATACACACACACACAACACACATACACACACACACACACACATAAACACACACACAAAACACACTCACACTTATACACACAAAAACACACACACACAAACACATACTACACACAAACACGTAAACACATACATACATACGAAAACACATACACAAAACACCACAAACACACACACACACAACACACACACACACAACACACACACACACAACACACACACAAACACACACACACACTCACGCACACACAAACACGCACACACACACAAACACGCACACACACACAAACACGCACACACAAACACACACGCACAAACACACACACATACATACACACAAACACGCACACATAAACACACACACAAACACACACACACATAAACACACACACACACACACACAAACACACACACACACACAAACACACACACACAAACAAACAAACACGCATACAAACACACACTCACACACACAAATACGCACGCGCGTGCGTGGAGCGCACAACACACATCACACATACACACAACACACCACACAAACACAAACCAACACACACACACACACACACCGCTGCTGCCACCACCACCACCTCTACAGAGGAAAAAGAAAGCTGATCTTTCACTGTATGCATTATGCGTTCTGCAGAGGAAAGAGGAAGATTATTATCTTTCACTGTATGCATTAAGCCTTCTGCAGAGGAAAGAGGATATTATTATCTTTCACCCTATGTATTACCACTTCTCTTTCCACTTTATTCATTTCACAACACAGTAATTCTTAATGGCTACCTGGTTGAACCTGGCTCTCAGTTACAAAAAAGGCTACTTACTGCGTAGCTTTCATCGGCGATCTAGCCGACTTCTTCAGCGCAACTGCTGGGTTGAGAACTTCCCTCTCTCTGCCTCTCTGTCTCTCTCTGTCTCTGTCTTTCTCTGTGTCTCTGTCTCTCTCTGTCTCTGCCTCTCTCTGTCTCTGCCTCTCTCTGTCTCTGTCTGTCTCTGTCTCTACCTCTCTCTGTCTCTGTCTGTCCTGTCTCTGCCTCTCTCTGTCTCTGTCTCTGCCTCTCTCTCTGTCTCTTTTGTCTCTGCCTCTCTTGTCTCTGTCTCTCTCTGTGTCTCTGTCTCTCTCTGTTTCCTCTCTCTGTGTCTCTGTCTCTCTCTGTCTCTGTCTCTCTCTCTGTCTCTGTCTCAGTCTGTTGTCTGTCTCTGTCTCTGCCTCTGTCTGTCTCTGTCTGTCTCTCTGTCTGTCTCTGTTTTCTCTCTGTCTCTGTCTCTCTCTGTCTCTGCCTCTCTGTCTGTCTCTGCTCTCTCTGTCTCTCTCTGTCTCTGTCTCTCTCTGTCTCTGCTCTCTCTCTGTCTCTGCCTCTCTCTGTCTCTGTCTGTCTCTGTCTGTCTCTGTCTCTGTCTGTCTCTGTCTTGCTCTCTCTCTGTCTCTGCCTCTCTCTATCTCTGCCTCTCTCTGTCTCTGTCTGTCTCTGTCTCTGCCTCTCTCTGTCTGTCTCTCTGTGTCTCTCTCTGTGTCTCTCTGTGTCTCTGTCTCTCTCTGTCTCTGCCTCTCTCTCTGTCTCTGTCTCAGTCTGTCTGTCTGTCTCTGTCTCTGCCTCTGTCTGTCTCTGTCTTTCTCTCTGTCTCTGTCTCTCTCTGTCTCTGCCTCTCTCTCTGTCTCTTTACTGCTGATGGTTTGACGCTTGACCTTATTCGACCCTACCTGGGTACTTCCGGCCTGGTGGGTGAGGGTAGAGTTACCTCAGTGTCCTCTGACTTACAAAAACACGAAAACATTAAAACACACAATCCAAAACAAGTGAGCTGAATATGTATATTTAATAGCAAGGTATTTTACATTACAAAAACTACTCCTAGCTAGTGCATCACAGTTTTCATAGTTTTAGCCCTGGACGCTCTTCAGGATAAAACAATACTGAATATGATACGACCACTTTTCAAATTGCACAATTCATCTTCTTCTTCTTCATCTTCCTTCATACGGCCAACATCATTCTGCTGATAGTTTTGTCGTAGTTTGGGGAGATGCCGAAGATTGCGCTGTTGTGAGGATTTGGAACATTTTCGCAACTCCAACTGAGCCAGTCTGATTTCCTTGGAAAGGTACCCGGGGTCAAGCCCCTACCAGTAGTGCCTCAGCCTTCATCACCGCTACTTGGCTAGGTCCGATAGAGGTGTGAGGGGTGGTGGGGGTCATGGCGAAAAAGTAGCAGGGGAGGGGGGGGCAGGGGTGGAAAAATGACTGGGAGGGATGGCAGGGGGAGGGGTTTTTAGGGAGTACTGGTCAGAAGGAGGGTAAGGGGGAGGGTTGGGGGTGATGGGGAGGGGGGGAGGTTGTTACAGGTTCTAGAGATGGGAGGCCAGCCTGGACTTGAAGCAGTCCAGTGACTCAGCTGTCACAACCTCCTGAGGCAACTTGTTCCATTCTCAAACCAGAAGAACATTCTCAAACCCGTTTGGATATAAAACGATAATAAAAACATGATAATAAAAAGGACTAAAACTTCTCGCTGCATGGATAAGAAAACGGGACTAAAAACTTCCCTGCCGCCTCGTCCAGTGGGTAAGAAATCTTACCCACTGGACGAGGCGGCAGGGAAGGTTTTAGTCCCGTTTTTATTATCCATTGTTTGGTGTCTGTGATCTGTTTGTGACCGTGCGTTCGCGCTTGACAAAGGCTAGTTGGCCGAAAATTTGCGCTTGTTTTGTTATGTCTTGTTGGATACGCGCTTACATTGGTTTTCTTGTTCTTCTGGTTTGTGTTTGCTTGGGCGTAGGCAGTCAAACTTGTTTTGGATCTTGTTCCATTCTGGTATGGTCCTCGGGAAGAACGTCATCTGCCTGTACCGTGTCGTACAGGTAGGAATGTTGTAGCTCAGGTTGTTGTTTGTCCTAGAGCTCAGCCTGCTGTCAGGTGGTTTGGGCAGGTGCATCTCACTTCCCCTCTGACATCATATTTGCCTCCACTCTCCCCATTTCTTACCACAAACACATTATGATTTCATTTAGTCCTCTTCTCTCACTGGACGAAGCAGCAGTGAAGTTTTAGTATTTTTCTCCAAATTTTTGTAATTGGTGTTTGTTTGTTTGTGATCTTACATTCACGCTTGACAGTTGGCCAAAAATGTGAGCCTGTCTTGTCTGCTTACATTAGATACGCGTTGTGATTCTATTTTCGTGTTTTTCTGGTTCCTGAAAACACACAGTATGCACATCCATCGGAGACAGAGTATGAAAACACTGTAGCAACATTATGCCTTTGAGCAAACCTGAAAAAAAAACACACAAAAATCTTAACACTAAAAAAACAAACAAAATAAACAAACAAACAAACAAACAAACAAACAAACAAACAAACTAAATAAAAAATAAATGAAAGAAAATAAAAGACTAGTCACCGTGGTGTAGTGGTTAGCGTAGCGGACTACCAACTGGAAGTTTGTGGGTTCAAATCCCTATCAGTCCTTTCAAATATCATTGTGGGATTTTTCGGCTCTAACCGGCTCCTACCCAGAGCTGGGCGTGCTATGGGCTCATTGGGAAGACTGGAACCACACAATCGAGTTCACCCACTTCACAGATGCGCCATGAGGGTGTTGTTTAAATCTTCTGACCAACACCTCAGGTGTCTGTATCTTTTGGGTCTGGTAGACGCCAGGATACAATTACGATAGTAAGCGTAGAGCACAACCCCGTTACACAGTCTTAATCCCAAATGAAACACCATGCGCCATGCTTGTCCACCTCATCGTCACCATCATCATCGCACCGTATAAACGTGTACCAGCTACGAGGAAGGCCACCAACACCCGTGCAGAATATGCTGTACAGCCCTCTGCTTGAGGCAGACTGCAGTGACAGTAGTGTTGTACAGTGACAGTAGTGTTGTACAGTGACAGTAGTGTTGTACAGTGACAGTGGTGTTGTACAGTGACTGTAGTGTTGTACAGTGACTGTAGTGTTGTACAGTGACAGTAGTGTTACACAGTGACAGTAGTGTTGTTCAGTGACAGTAATGTTGTACAGTGACAGTAGTGTTACACAGTGACAGTAGTGTTACACAGTGACAGTAGTGTTACACAGTGACAGTATGTTAACAGTGACAGTATGTTACACAGTGACAGTAAGTTGTACAGTGACGGTAGTGTTACACAGTGACAGTAGTGTTACACAGTGACAGTAGTGTTGTACAGTGACAATAGTGTTACACAGTGACAGTAGTGTTACACAGTGACAGTAGTGTTGTACAGTGACAGTAGTGTTGTACAGTGACAGTAGTGTTACACAGTGACAGTAATGTTGTACAGTGACAGTAGTGTTGTACAGTGACAGTAGTGTTACACAGTGACTGTAGTGTTACACAGTGACAGTAGTGTTGTACAGTGACAGTAGTGTTACACAGTGACAGTAGTGTTGTACAGTGACAGTAGTGTTACACAGTGACAGTAGTGTTGTACAGTGACAGTAATGTTGTACAGTGACAGTGGTGTAACACAGTGACAGTAGTGTTGTACAGTGACAGTAGTGTTGTACAGTGACAGTAGTGTTACACAGTGACAGTGGTGTTACACAGTGACAGTAGTGTTTACACAGTGACAGTAGTGTTGTACAGTGACAGTAGTGTTGTACAGTGACAGTAGTGTTACACAGTGACAGTAGTGTTGTACGATGACAGTAATGTTGTACAGTGACAGTGGTGTTACACAGTGACAGTAGTGTTGTACAGTGACAGTGGTGTTGTACAGTGACAGTAGTGTTACACAGTGACAGTAGTGTTGTACAGTGACAGTAATGTTGTACAGTGACAGTAGTGTTACACAGTGACAGTAGTGTTACACAGTGACAGTAGTGTTACACAGTGACAGTAGTGTTGTACAGTGACAGTAGTGTTACACAGTGACAGTAGTGTTGTACAGTGACAGTAGTGTTGTACAGTGACAGTAGTGTTGTACAGTGACAGTAGTGTTGTAAAGTGACAGTAGTGTTGTACAGTGTTAGTAGTGTTACACAGTGACAGTAGTGTTGTACAGTGACAGTAGTGTTGTACAGTAACAGTAATGTTGTACAGTGACAGTAGTGTTGTACAGTGACAGTAGTGTTACACAGTGGACAGTAGTGTTACACAGTGACAGTAGTGTTACACAGTGACAGTAGTGTTGTACAGTGACAGTAATGTTGTACAGTGACAGTAGTGTTGTACAGTGACAGTAATGTTGTACAGTGACAGTAGTGTTGTACAGTGACAGTAGTGTTGTACAGTGACAGTAGTGTTACACAATGACAGTAGTGTTACACAGTGACAGTAGTGTTGCACAGTGACAGTAGTGTTACACAGTGACAGTAGTGTTACACAGTGACAGTAGTGTTACACAGTGACAGTTAGTGTTGTACAGTGACAGTAGTGTTACACAGTGACAGTAGTGTTGCACAGTGACAGTAGTGTTACAACAGTGACAGTAGTGTTGCACAGTGACAGTAGTGTTACACAGTGACAGTAGTGTTACACAGTGACAGTAGTGTTGTACAGTGACAGTAGTGTTACACAGTGACAGTAGTGTTGTACAGTGACAGTAGTGTTACACAGTGACAGTAGTGTTGTACAGTGACAGTAGTGTTGTACAATGACAGTAGTGTTACACAGTGACAGTAGTGTTGTACAGTGACAGTAGTGTTGTACAGTGACAGTAATGTTGTACAGTGACAGTAGTGTTGTACAGTGACAGTAGTGTTGTACAGTGACAGTAGTGTTGTACAGTGACAGTAGTGTTGCACAGTGACAGTAGTGTTGCACAATGACAGTAGTGTTTCACAGTGACAGTAGTGTTGTACAGTGACAGTAGTGTTGTACAGTGACAGTAGTGTTGTACAGTGACAGTAGTGTTGCACAATGACAGTAGTGTTGTACAGTCACAGTAGTGTTGTACAGTGGCAGTAGTGTTGTACAGTGACAATTGATTACACAGTGACAGTAGTGTTATGCACTCACAGTTGTGTTGTACAGTGACAGTAGTGTTGTACAGTGACAGTAGTGTTGTACAGTGATAGTAGTGTTGTACAGTGACAGTAGTGTTACACAGTGACAGTAGTGTTACACAGTGACAGGAATGTTGTACAGTAACAGTAGTGTTGTACAGTGACAGTAGTGTTAGACAGTGACAGTAGTGTTACACAGTGACAGTAGTGTAGTACAGTGACAGTAGTGTTACACAGTGACAGTAGTGTTGCACAGTGACAGTAGTGTTGTACAGTGACAATAGTGTTGTACAGTGACAGTAGTGTTACACAGTTACAGTAGTGTTGTACAGTGACAGTAGTGTTACACAGTGACAGTAGTGTTGTACAGTGACAGTAGTGTTGTACAGTGACAGTAGTGTTGTACAGTGACAGTAGTGTTGTACAGTGACAGTAGTGTTACACAGTAACAGTAATGTTACACAGTGACAGTAGTGTTGTACAGTGACAGTAGCGTTGTATAGTGACAGTAGTGTTGTACATTGACAGTAGTGTTGTACAGTGACAGTAGTGTTACACAGTGACAGTAGTGTTGTACAGTGACAGTAGTGTTACACAGTGAAAGTAGTGTTGTACAGTGACAGTAGTGTTACACAGTGACAGTAGTGTTGTACAGTGACAGTAGTGTTGTACAGTGACAGTAGTGTTGTATAGTGACAGTAGTGTTACACAGTGACAGTAGTGTTGTACAGTGACAGTAGTGTTGTACAGTGAGAGTAGTGTTACACAGTGACAGTATTGTTGTACAGTGACAGTAGTGTTGTACAGTGACAGTAGTGTTGTACAGTGACAGTAGTGTTGTACAGTGACAGTAGTGTTGTACAATGACAGTAGTGTTGTACAGTGACAGTAGTGTTACACAGTGACAGTAGTGTTGTACAGTGACAGTAGTGTTGTACAGTGACAGTCGTGTTGTACAGTGACAGTAGTGTTGTACAGTGACAGTAGTGTTACACAGTGACAGTAGTGTTGTACAGTGACAGTAGTGTTACACAGTGACAGTAGTGTTACACAGTGACAGTAGTGTTATACAGTGACAGTAGTGTTGTACAGTGACAGTAGTGTGTACAGTGACAGTAGTGTTACACAGTGACAGTAATGTTGTACAGTGACAGTAGTGTTGTACAGTGACAGTAGTGTTGTACAGTGACAGTAGTGTTACACAGTGACAGTAGTGTTGTACAGTGACAGTAGTGTTGTACAGTGACAGTAGTGTTGTACAGTGACAGTAGTGTTGCACAATGACAGTAGTGTTGTACAGTGACAGTAGTGTTACACAGTGACAGTAGTGTTGTACAGTGACAGTAGTGTTGTACAGTGACAGTAGTGTTGTACAGTGACAGTAGTGTTGTACAGTGAAAGTAGTGTTACACAGTGACAGTCGTGTTGTACAGTGACAGTAGTGTTGTACAGTGACAGTAGTGTTACACAGTGACAGTAGTGTTACACAGTGACAGTAGTGTTGTACAGTGACAGTAGTGTTGTACAGTGACAGTAGTGTTGTACAGTGACAGTAGTGTTGTACAGTGACAGTAGTGTTGTACAGTGACAGTAGTGTTGTACAGTGACAGTAGTGTTACACAGTGACAGTCGTGTTGTACAGTGACAGTAGTGTTGTACAGTGACAGTAGTGTTACACAGTGACAGTAGTGTTACACAGTGACAGTAGTATTGTACAGTGACAGTAGTGTTGTACAGTGACAGTAGTGTTGTACAGTGACAGTGGTGTTGTACAGTGACAGTAATGTTGTACAGTGACAGTAGTGTTGTGCAGTGACAGTAGTGTTACACAGTGACAGTAGTGTTACACAGTGACAGTAGTGTTACACAGTGACAGTAGTGTTGTACAGTGACAGTAGTGTTGTACAGTGACAGTAGTGTTACACAATGACAGTAGTGTTGTACAGTGACAGTAGTGTTACAAAGTGACAGTAGTGTTGTACATGACAGTAGTGTTTTACAGTGACCATAGTGTTACAAAGTGACAGTAGTGTTGTACAGTGACAGTAGTGTTACACAGTGACAGTAGTGTTGTACAGTGACAGTAGTGTTACACAGTGACAGTAGTGTTACACAGTGACAGTAGTGTTGTACAGTGACGGTAGTGCTGTACAGTGACAGTAGGGTTGTACAGTGACAGTAGTGTTGTACAGTGACAGTAGTGTTGTACAATGACAGTAGTGTTGTACAGTGACAGTAGTGTTGTACAGTGACAGTAGTGTTGTACAGTGACAGTAGTGTTGTACAGTGACAGTAGTGTTGTACAATGACAGTAGTGTTGTACAGTGACAGTAGTGTTGTACAGTGACAGTAGTGTTGTACAGTGACAGTAGTGTTACACAGTGACAGTAGTGTTACACAATGACAGTAGTGTTGTACAGTGACAGTAGTGTTACACAGTGACAGTAGTGTTGTACAGTGAAGACTGGAACCACATAATCGAGTCTCACCCACTTCACAGATGCGCCATTGAGGGTGTTGTTTAAATCTTCTGACCAACACCTCAGGTGTCTGTATCTTTTGGGTCTGGTAGACGCCAGGATACAATTACGATAGTAAGCGTAGAGCACAACCCCGTTACACAGTCTTAATCCCAAATGAAACACCATGCGCCATGCTTGTCCACCTCATCGTCACCATCATCATCGCACCGTATAAACGTGTACCAGCTACGAGGAAGGCCACCAACAACCGTGCAGAATATGCTGTACAGCCCTCTGCTTGAGGCAGATTGCAGCGACAGTAGTGTTGCACAGTGACAAGTTCGTTATGTTAACCCTGAGAGCTGGATCTCCACAATCCCTTACCCACAAACGATAAACGTAGTGTAGATCCTCGTCAAACAGCTTCCATGCACTCACTTCAGCAAGCAGCGCTGAACTATCGACTATTTCATCTGTAACCGCCACAACGGTCTATGACTTGGGGTCCAAATGAGGATTATCATTCAGGAAGTAAGATAACAAAAACCCAGCTGCGCACGCTCGTGCTCACACCCAAACACACACACACACACACACACCACACCACACCACACACACGCATATGATAAGCCATATTAACAATGTCCTTTTCTGTCTTTTCTGAACACGAGGCTTTGTGCCAGGTGTGTCGACCTGTTAAACCTTGCAAATCAGTTCATCTGTATTACGACTGCTCTTTCAGCTTTGATCATGGAACAACACAGCAAGTCATCTTTTGGCTTTGATCATGGAACAACGCAACAAGTCATCTTTCGGCTTTGATCATGGAACAACGCAACAAGTCATCTTTCGGCTTTGATCATGGAACAACGCAACAAGTCATCTTTCGGCTTTGATCATGGAACAACGCAACAAGTCATCTTTCGGCTTTGATCATGGAACAACACAGCAAGTCATCTTTCGGCTTTGATCATGGAACAACGCAACAAGTCATCTTTCGGCTTTGATCATGGAACAACGCAACAAGTCATCTTTCAGCTTTGATCATGGAACAACATAGCAAGTCATCTTTCAGCTTTGATCATGGAACAACACAGCAAGTCATCTGTATGCTTTGGTCATGGAACAACGCAGCAAGTCATCTTTCAGCTTTGATCATGGAACAACGCAGCAAGTCATCTTTCAGCTTTGATCATGGAACAACGCAGCAAGTCATCTTTCGGCTTTGATCATGGAACAATGCAACAAGTCATCTTTCGGCTTTGATCATGGAACAACGCAGCAAGTCATCTTTCAGCTTTGATCATGGAACAACGCAGCAAGTCATCTTTCGGCTTTGATCATGGAACAACGCAACAAGTTATCTTTCGGCTTTGATCATGGAACAACGCAGCAAGTCATCTTTCGGCTTTGATCATGGAACAACGCAGCAAGTCATCTTTCAGCTTTGATCATGGAACAACGCAGCAAGTCATCTTTCAGCTTTGATCATGGAACAACGCAGCAAGTCATCTTTCGGCTTTGATCATGGAACAACACAGCAAGTCATCTTTCGGCTTTGGTCATGGAACAATTAATTACAATATTTATATAGCGCAAAATCTTGATAAAATCAAATCTAAGCGCTGAAGCAGACACACACGCAAGCACGCACGCACGCACGCACGCACACACACGCACGCACACACACACACACACACACACACACACACACACACACACACACACACACACACACACACACACGCATGGCTATAAATGGGGAGAAAGAATAAAAGCAATAAAAGCAAGAATAAAACCAATGGAAAATTTTATAGAGAGCATAGCATATACAATTATATATTATAACCATGTGATTCCCTCCGAGCGGAGACAGGCTGTAGAGGGGGGGGGGGGGGGGGGGGGGGGGGTTGATGAGGTTAGGATTTTATGCGGAGGAGAAAAGGTGAGTTTTGAGAGCGGACTTGAAGGAGACAAAAGTAGGTTGCTGACGGACTGAGAGAGGAAGTTTGTTCCAGGAGAGTGGACCAGAAACAGAGAAGGCTCGTGGACCATAGGTATTGAGCTTAGTGCGTGGAAAGCGAAAAGTCAGAGGATCGGAGGCAGAGCGGAGGGTACGTGAGGGAAGATAGATCTCAAGTAGGCTTGACAGGTAATCGGGGGCTGCGTTATTGAGGCTTTTGTAGCACATGGTGTCTAGTTTGTACTGTATGCGCTTTGATACAGGGAGCCAGTGAAGATGTGCCAGGAGAGGAGATATGTGGTCAGCTTTTTTCTTTTTGAGTACAAGGCGTACAGCATTGTTTTGAATGCGCTGTAGGATGTGAATGGTGGAGGCAGGAAGACCAGACAGGAGTGAATGGCAATAGTCAATGCGAGACATTATGAAGGAGAGAACGAGTTTTGCAGTTGTTTCGACAGAGAGATACTTCCTGATCAGCCTTATACGATGGAGATGATAGTAGCAGGATCTGGCAGTTTGAGCAAGTCATCTTTCGGCTTTGGTCATGGAACAACGCAGCAAATCATCTTTCGGCTTTGGTCATGGAACAACGCAGCAAGTCATCTTTCAGCTTTGATCATGGAACAACGCAACAAGTCATCTTTCAGCTTTGATCATGGAACAACATAGCAAGTCATCTTTCGGCTTTGATCATGGAACAACGCAACAAGTCATCTTTCAGCTTTGATCATAGAACAACGCAACAAGTCATCTATCAGCTTTGATCATGGAACAACGCAACAAATCATCTTTCAGCTTTGATCATGGAACAACGCAACAAGTCATCTTTCAGCTTTGATCATGGAACAACGCAACAAGTTATCTTTCGGCTTTGATCATGGAACAACGCAACAAGTCATCTTTCGGCTTTGATCATGGAACAACGCAACAAGTCATCTTTCAGCTTTGATCATGGAACAACGCAACAAGTCATCTTTCAGCTTTGATCATGGAACAACGCAACAAGTTATCTTTCGGCTTTGATCATGGAACAACGCAACAAGTCATCTTTCGGCTTTGATCATGGAACAACGCAACAAGTCATCTTTCGGCTTTGATCATGGAACAACACAGCAAGTCATCTTTCAGCTTTGATCATGGAACAAGACAACAAGTCATCTTTCGGCTTTGATCATGGAACAACACAGCAAGTCATCTTTCGGCTTTGGTCATGGAACAACGCAGCAAGTCATCTTTCGGCTTTGATCATGGAACAACGCAACAAGTCATCTTTCGGCTTTGATCATGGAACAACGCAACAAGTCATCTTTCGGCTTTGATCATGGAACAACACAGCAAGTCATCTTTCGGCTTTGATCATGGAACAACGCAACAAGTCATCTTTCGGCTTTGATCATGGAACAACACAGCAAGTCATCTTTCAGCTTTGATCATGGAACAACGCAACAAGTCATCTTTCAGCTTTGATCATGGAACAACACAGCAAGTCATCTTTCAGCTTTGATCATGGAACAACGCAGCAAGTTATCTTTCAGCTTTGATCATGGAACAACGCAACAAGTCATCTTTCAGCTTTGATCATGGAACAACGCAACAAGTCATCTTTCAGCTTTGATCATGGAACAACATAGCAAGTCATCTTTCAGCTTTGATCATGGAACAACACAGCAAGTCATCTTTCAGCTTTGATCATGGAACAACGCAACAAGTCATCTTTCAGCTTTGATCATGGAACAACGCAACAAGTCATCTTTCGGCTTTGATCATGGAACAACGCAACAAGTCATCTTTCGGCTTTGATCATGGAACAACGCAACAAGTCATCTTTCGGCTTTGATCATGGAACAACGCAACAAGTCATCTTTCGGCTTTGATCATGGAACAACGCAACAAGTCATCTTTCGGCTTTGATCATGGAACAACGCAACAAGTCATCTTTCAGCTTTGATCATGGAACAACATAGCAAGTCATCTTTCAGCTTTGATCATGGAACAACACAGCAAGTCATCTTTCAGCTTTGATCATGGAACAACGCAACAAGTCATCTTTCAGCTTTGATCATGGAACAACGCAACAAGTCATCTTTCAGCTTTGATCATGGAACAACGCAACAAGTCATCTTTCGGCTTTGATCATGGAACAACGCAACAAGTCATCTTTCGGCTTTGATCATGGAACAACGCAACAAGTCATCTTTCGGCTTTGATCATGGAACAACGCAACAAGTCATCTTTCGGCTTTGATCATGGAACAACGCAACAAGTCATCTTTCGGCTTTGATCATGGAACAACGCAACAAGTCATCTTTCGGCTTTGCTCATGGAACAACGCAACAAGTCATCTTTCGGCTTTGATCATGGAACAACGCAACAAGTCATCTTTCGGCTTTGATCATGGAACAACGCAACAAGTCATCTTTCGGCTTTGATCATGGAACAACACAGCAAGTCATCTTTCAGCTTTGATCATGGAACAACGCAACAAGTCATCTTTCGGCTTTGATCATGGAACAACGCAACAAGTCATCTTTCGGCTTTGATCATGGAACAACGCAACAAGTCATCTTTCAGCTTTGATCATGGAACAACGCAACAAGTCATCTTTCGGCTTTGATCATGGAACAACACAGCAAGTCATCTTTCAGCTTTGATCATGGAACAACATAGCAAGTCATCTTTCAGCTTTGATCATGGAACAACACAGCAAGTCATCTTTCAGCTTTGATCATGGAACAACGCAACAAGTCATCTTTCGGCTTTGATCATGGAACAACGCAACAAATCATCTTTCGGCTTTGATCATGGAACAACACAGCAAGTCATCTTTCGGCTTTGATCATGGAACAACGCAACAAGTCATCTTTCAGCTTTGATCATGGAACAACACAGCAAGTCATCTTTCGGCTTTGATCATGGAACAACACAGCAAGTCATCTTTCAGCTTTGATCATGGAACAACGCAACAAGTCATCTTTCGGCTTTGATCATGGAACAACGCAACAAGTCATCTTTCAGCTTTGATCATGAAACAACGCAACAAGTCATCTTTCGGCTTTGATCATGGAACAACGCAACAAGTCATCTTTCAGCTTTGATCATGGAACAACACAGCAAGTCATCTTTCGGCTTTGATCATGGAACAACGCAACAAGTCATCTTTCAGCTTTGATCATGGAACAACACAGCAAGTCATCTTTCGGCTTTGATCATGGAACAACACAGCAAGTCATCTTTCAGCTTTGATCATGGAACAACACAGCAAGTCATCTTTCAGCTTTGATCATGGAACAACACAACAAGTCATCTTTCAGCTTTGATCATGGAACAACGCAACAAGTCATCTTTCAGCTTTGATCATGGAACAACGCAACAAGTCATCTTTCGGCTTTGATCATGGAACAACGCAACAAGTCATCTTTCAGCTTTGATCATGGAACAACGCAACAAGTCATCTTTCGGCTTTGATCATGGAAAAACACAGCAAGTCATCTTTCAGCTTTGATCATGGAACAACATAGCAAGTCATCTTTCAGCTTTGATCATGGAACAACACAGCAAGTCATCTTTCAGCTTTGATCATGGAACAACGCAACAAGTCATCTTTCGGCTTTGATCATGGAACAACGCAACAAATCATCTTTCGGCTTTGATCATGGAACAACACAGCAAGTCATCTTTCGGCTTTGATCATGGAACAACGCAACAAGTCATCTTTCAGCTTTGATCATGGAACAACACAGCAAGTCATCTTTCGGCTTTGATCATGGAACAACACAGCAAGTCATCTTTCAGCTTTGATCATGGAACAACGCAACAAGTCATCTTTCGGCTTTGATCATGGAACAACGCAACAAGTCATCTTTCAGCTTTGATCATGGAACAACGCAACAAGTCATCTTTCGGCTTTGATCATGGAACAACGCAACAAGTCATCTTTCAGCTTTGATCATGGAACAACACAGCAAGTCATCTTTCGGCTTTGATCATGGAACAACGCAACAAGTCATCTTTCAGCTTTGATCATGGAACAACACAGCAAGTCATCTTTCGGCTTTGATCATGGAACAACACAGCAAGTCATCTTTCAGCTTTGATCATGGAACAACGCAACAAGTCATCTTTCGGCTTTGATCATGGAACAACGCAACAAGTCATCTTTCAGCTTTGATCATGGAACAACACAGCAAGTCATCTTTCAGCTTTGGTCATGGAACAACACAGCAAGTCATCTTTCAGCTTTGATCATTGAACAACGCAGCAAGTCATCTTTCAGCTTTGATCATGGAACAACGCAACAAGTCATCTTTCGGCTTTGATCATGGAACAACACAGCAAGTCATCTTTCGGCTTTGATCATGGAACAACACAGCAAGTCATCTTTCAGCTTTGATCATGGAACAACACAGCAAGTCATCTTTCAGCTTTGATCATGGAACAACACAGCAAGTCATCTTTCGGCTTTGATCATGGAACAACACAGCAAGTCATCTTTCAGCTTTGATCATGGAACAACGCAGCAAGTCATCTTTCAGCTTTGATCATGGAACAACGCAACAAGTCATCTTTCGGCTTTGATCATGGAACAACACAGCAAGTCATCTTTCAGCTTTGATCATGGAACAACACAGCAAGTCATCTTTCAGCTTTGATCATGGAACAACACAGCAAGTCATCTTTCAGCTTTGATCATGGAACAACACAGCAAGTCATCTTTCAGCTTTGATCATGGAACAACACAGCAAGTCATCTTTCAGCTTTGATCATGGAACAACACAGCAAGTCATCTTTCGGCTTTGATCATGGAACAACATAGCAAGTCATCTTTCGGCTTTGATCATGGAACAACGCAACAAGTCATCTTTCGGCTTTGATCATGGAACAACACAGCAAGTCATCTTTCGGCTTTGATCATGGAACAACACAGCAAGTCATCTTTCGGCTTTGATCATGGAACAACATAGCAAGTCATCTTTCGGCTTTGATCATGGAACAACGCAACAAGTCATCTTTCGGCTTTGATCATGGAACAACATAGCAAGTCATCTTTCAGCTTTGATCATGGAACAACATAGCAAGTCATCTTTCAGCTTTGATCATGGAACAACATAGCAAGTCATCTTTCAGCTTTGATCATGGAACAACATAGCAAGTCATCTTTCAGCTTTGATCATGGAACAACATAGCAAGTCATCTTTCAGCTTTGATCATGGAACAACATAGCAAGTCATCTTTCAGCTTTGATCATGGAACAACATAGCAAGTCATCTTTCAGCTTTGATCATGGAACAACATAGCAAGTCATCTTTCAGCTTTGATCATGGAACAACACAGCAAGTCATCTTTCAGCTTTGATCATGGAACAACATAGCAAGTCATCTTTCAGCTTTGATCATGGAACAACATAGCAAGTCATCTTTCAGCTTTGATCATGGAACAACACAGCAAGTCATCTTTCGCCGTCAGCTCCAAAGGCATGACAAGAACTTGACCCCGTGCAAATCATAGTCACTTGACTGGCACACGCAGCCAGCAACCGACATCCACAACGACAGGTAGGTAAAATAAACTACAAACAAACAAACAAACAAACAAACAAAACAAGACACAAAACCCAAAAACATCTTCGAGTCAGAGTTTCTTGATTCAGAATTACGATTTTTCCCCCCAGATAATAACCACTAGCATTCTTATCACCTTGTAATGTTTATTCAGCCGCTGGTCAGGACTTAACAGAACGTCGTTTTTAAAGAGTGTCTTAGATTATCACGTGTAGATATGGGTGTGTCGCGTATGGAGTTATCCAACGCGATGAATCCCTCTGAACTAGACTGAAATTCAAAGTCAGTCAAATCACACAGTGTGGATTTGTGGAAGGGAAAGGAACTATTAATGCCATGTACATCCTAAAAACTATCATATAGAGGTCAATAGAGGTGAATAAGGATTTATATTTATGCTTTGTTGATTATACCAAGGCTTTTGATCGGGTAAGACATGAAGAATTGATCAACCAACTAGAAAGACTCAATATTGATGGAAAAGATCTACGAATAATCAGAAATATTATTGGGAACAAACAGCTACAATGAGAATAGAAAACAATATAAGCTCTTTTCAAAACATCAAAATAGGAGTCAGACAGGGTTGTGTTTTGTCACCCGGTCTGTTTTTACTTTCCAGTGAAAACATCATGAGAAATCTAGAGGAAGACCCTGGATTAAAGGTTGGAGGAAAAATGATAAACAGCATTCGAGACACCGTGCTAATTGCAGAAAGTGAAAGAGACCTACAAAACCTTGTGAATATACTAGAAATAAAAAGCAAAGGTAAGGGGTTGGAACTAAACAGCAAGAAGACTAAAGTCATGGTGATCAGTAAAAAACATGAAATCCCATTATGCAAAATACCAGCAAACGGCACAACCTTGAGACAGGTTCAAAACAAGTGTGACTGCCTGCGTTCAAGCAAAGAGGAACCAGAAAAAAACACGTAAGAAGAATACGAACGCGTATTTAATGCAACAAGACAAGACAGGCGCAAATGTTTGGCCAATTGGCCTTTGAGAAAAAGACTGAAACTTCCCTGCTGCTGTGTTCAGTGTGAGAAAAGGAATGAACATTCTTTTCCATCCTTTTCTCACATTGGACACAGCAGCAGGGAAGTTTCAGTCTTTTTCTCATAATTTTTGTATCTGGTGTTTTGTTTGTTCGTAATCTTACGCTTGACAAAGGCCAATTGGCCGAAAATTTGCGCCTGTCTTGTCTTGTTGTATTAAATACGCGTTCGTTTTCTTCTTTCGTGTTTTTTCTGGTTCTTGAGACAGGTTGATAAATTTAAATACCTGGGAACGATCATTTCACTTGACGGCAGATGCACATTGGAAATAGCCAGCAGAATTGGCCAAGCCAAAACAGCATTCAAGAAAATGAAAAGCATTCTTACCAACAAATGCTTATCAATTTACATCAGAAAGAGAGTTCTTGAATGTTATACAGAACTGATACATGTAATGTCATACGATTGTGAGGTGTGGACAGTCAGCAAGCAAAGCCAGAACAATACTGAGGCAGCCGAGATGTGGTTTCTAAGAAGAATGTTGAGAGCTCCATGGACAGCAAAGAAAACAAACGAGACAGTTTTGATGGAGGCAGACACTAGAAGATCATTCATAAGGAAGACTAGGAAAAGACTGGCAACATTTATAGGCCATTTCATGAGGAAAGGGGAATTGGAGCACCTGGTCACAACAGGAAAGCTGGAGGGAAAGAGAACACCAGGTAGACCAAGAGAGAGAAAATAGAGGAACGGACTGGCAGAGTGGCTGAAGACAGGGAGGGTGGAAGAGGCGCTCGAGGCAACAAGGGATAGAAACATGGAGGGCCATGATCGCCAACGCCATGCGGCAAGGCACTTGATGATGATGATGATGATGATGATGATGATGATGATGATGATGATGATGATGATGATGATGATGATGAGTCAAATCACGTCCTCATACAGTGATGTTCTCACATGATGCACTATCACAGCTGTAACAGTACAGTGTCCTGTCGGTTGGCTGCTCACACTTTCTCCACTTTCCATTGAAAACCAGAGCACAATGAGGAATCCAGGAGGACCGCCCAGACAACAGCGACAGCTACAGCGAAGGTGGAGCATTATCACAGCACACCTTAAGCCATGGACAGAAGAGGATGACTGTCACCTGGTATTGTCCAGTGAGCACACCTTAAGCCATGGACAGAAGAGGATGACTGTCACCTGGTATTGTCCAGTGAGCACACCTTAAGCCATGGACAGAAGAGGATGACTGTCACCTGGTATTGTCCAGTGAGCACACCTTAAGCCATGGACAGAAGAGGATGACTGTCACCTGGTATTGTCCAGTGAGCACTGTCACCTGGTGTTGTCTAGTGAGCACTGTCACCTGGTGTTGTCCAGTGAGCACTGTCACCTGTATTGTCCAGTGAGCACTGTCATCTGTATTGTCCAGTGAGCACTGTCACCTGTATTGTCCAGTGAGCACTGTCATCTGTATTGTTCAGTGAGCACTGTCACCTGTATTGTCCAGTGAGCACTGTCGCCTGGTATTGTCCAGTGAGCATTGTCACCTGTATTGTCCAGTGAGCACTGTCACGTGTTATTGTCCAGTGAGCACTGTCACCTGGTATTGTCCAGTGAGCACTGTCACGTGGTATTGTCCAGTGAGCACTGTCACCTGGTATTGTCCAGTGAGCACTGTCACGTGGTATTGTCCAGTGAGCACTGTCACCTGGTATTGTCCAGTGAGCACTGTCACCTGTATTGTCCAGTGAGCACTGTCACCTGGTATTGTCCAGTGAGCACTGTCACGTGGTATTGTCCAGTGAGCACTGTCACCTGTATTGTCCAGTGAGCACTGTCAAGTGGTATTGTCCAGTGAGCACTGTCACCTGTATTGTACAGTGTGCACTGTCACCTGTATTGTCCAGTGAGCACTGCCATCTGGTATTGTCCAGTGAACACTGTCACGTGGTATTGTCCAGTGAGCACTGTCACGTGGTATTGTCCGTGAGCATTGTCACCTGGTATTGTCCAGTGAGCACTGTCACGTGGTATTGTCCAGTGAGCACTGTCATCTGGTATTGTTCAGTGAGCACTGTCATCTGGTATTGTCCAGTGAGCACTGTCACCTGGTATTGTCCAGTGAGCACTGTCACGTGGTATTGTCCAGTGAGCACTGTCACGTGGTATTGTCCAGTGAGCACTGTCACCTGTATTGTCCAGTGAGCACTGTCACCTGTATTGTCCAGTAAGCATTGTCACGTGGTATTGTCCAGTGAGCACTGTCACGTGGTATTGTCCAGTGAGCACTGTCACCTGTATTGTCCAGTGAGCACTGTCACGGGTATTGTCCAGTAAGCACTGTCACGTGGTATTGTCCAGTGAGCACTGTCACCTGTATTGTCCAGTGAGCACTGTCACCTGGTATTGTCCAGTGAGCACTGTCACCTGTATTGTCCAGTGAGCACTGTTACGTGGTATTGTCCAGTGAGCACTGTCACCTGTATTGTCCAGTGAGCACTGTCACGGGTATTGTCCAGTGAGCACTGTCACATGGTATTGTCCAGTGAGCACTGTCACCTGTATTGTCCAGTGAGCACTGTCACCTTATTGTCCAGTGAGCACTGTCACCTGTATTGTCCAGTGAGCACTGTTACGTGGTATTGTCCAGTGAGCACTGTCACCTGGTATTATCTAGTGAGCACTGTCACCTGTATTGTCCAGTGAGCACTGTTACGTGGTATTGTCCAGTGAGCACTGTCACCTGTATTGTCCAGTGAGCACTGTCATCTGGTATTGTCCAGTGAACACTGTCACGTGGTATTGTCCAGTGAGCACTGTCACGTGGTATTGTCCGTGAGCATTGTCACTGGTATTGTCCAGTGAGCACTGTTACGTGGTATTGTCCAGTG
>JAPXFY010000021.1:69868498-69870998 GCA_030674185.1 Monoplex corrugatus | reverse complement strand
CCAAGGGAAGGATGCCAGCTGTTTTATATACTTCTTGTGTTTTTGTATACACCGGTACCCCAAGAGCACATTTAATAGCTTTACTATCTAAGCTTTGAAGTTTTTTCAAGTAGCATTTTGGAGCTGAAAAATAGACCTCTTGACCATAAGCCAACTTAGATCTGACTAAAGCTGTGACAAGATGTAACAACGTTTTAGTGTCCTGTCCCCAGGACTGTTTACTAATAATTCTTATTAGATTATAGCTTTTTATAGCTTTACATAACAAGGCATCAATATGTTCTTTCCATTGTAAACTAGAAGTCAATTGTACTCCCAGAAATTTCACGTGAGTAGTATATTTCAGTTCCTCATCACCAATTTTAAACAACGGTACTTCTTTCGGACTGAGACCATTATTAAAAAGCATCATGTGTGTTTTTTCATTGGATATTTCCAGACCGTTAACTGTCAAGTAAGTGAAAATATTATTAATTTCATGTTGATAGACCTTTTTAATGTATTTTATTTCTCTCAAGGAAGTCTTCCTTTTTAACGAAACATTCATCCAGATCGCTATATCATCAGCGTACTGAGCAACGTTTACATTGTTTGAGACTTGAGTTGGTAGGTCATAGATCAAAATATTAAATAATAGAGGAGATATTACGGAACCTGAGGAATTCCCATGTTTACAGATCGTTTTTCAGAGTATGTATTACCTATTCTAGCGACTATACTTCGGTCACTTATAAATGTTTTGATAAAATTATAAAGAGTACCGTTGAGACCAATATGTATAAATTTCAACAAAAGTCTCGCATGCCAGACTTGATCGTATGCTTTTTTAAGATCAAAGAAGGTAGCTAAGACATTTTTCCTTTTAGCAAACTGATTTTTTATTTGAGTTGTTAACTTAACTAAATGGTCTGATGTTGATCTACCTTTTCGAAACCCAGATTGATTGATAGGTATTATATTATTTTTCTCACAAAAGTAACTCAGTCTATTCACTATAATTTTTTCCATTAGTTTTGAAACATGGATGTAAGCGAGATAGGTCTGTAACTACCTGGATCTGAAAGGGGTTATTAGGTTTTGGTATTGGTAACACAATCGAAGTCTTCCAAATGTCAGGTAAGCGACCACTTTCCCAGCATTTAGTATGATATTGTGTAAGTATTCAATCCATTTCTCTGGTAAATGATTTAAAAGGGTATATGAAACGCCATCCAGTCCTACAGCCGATTTTTTGTTGTTCAACGAGAGAAGGGCATCTTTAAGTTCTTTTAATGTAATTTTTGAATTTATGTACATGTGACTATCAGGGGCAGGATCTGAGTATGTGACGGACTCTTCAATTTTCCGTCTTTCCTCCCTTAATGGAGTAGACAAGCTACTGGAACTACTTGTTCTTGAAAAGAACTGTACAAATTCTTCAGCTTTCTCAGATGACGAAGGAAAGTCTTTATCTTTAATCTTAATAGGAAACTGTGTAAATTAAAACCATTTTTCATTTCTTTGACCTTATTCCAAATTTTAGGAAGATCTTTAGGCCCGGAAATTTGTTCAGAGCAAAAATCTGACCAATAGCGCTTTTTGGCTTGGGCTATAACTTTGTTTGAGTGAATCTTAGCCATTTTCATATTGTAATGGTCTTCTGGAGATTTAGTTTTTAAATAGAGTTTATACATTTTCTTTTTTTCATTCTTTGCTTCTTCACATAATTGATTCCACCAACTATTTCCAACATGAGTACCTTTGTTTACATTTTTCCTTTTTGGAATGGAATTGTTTGCTGCCTCATGTAGCGCGTCGGTGAAATGGGAATACATATCATTAATATTGACGCATACATTAAACGTGCAATCTTTTCCCATTAAAATCTTCCGGTATTTTACCCAGTTAGCACGTTTGTACATATATCGAGGTATAACGTCGTCTTGTTCTGGTGTGTTATCAAACAGTTCATTTATAACTGTAACAATTGGCAGGTGATCACTTCCGAGGGAGTCAGATGTAACATCCCACATGCTATTAATGACAAGTTCAGGTGATAACAAAGTTAGGTCAATGGCAGAAACCTTATGTTGAGGATTATCCGGAATTCTAGTTGTTCTACCGTCATTTAACAAGACTAATCCGGAGTCAATGACATTTTCTACAAAACGATTGTTAGATACATAGTGACAGTCCTTATCCCAAAATGGAGAATGGGCATTAAAACCATTTTCGCATTGTTGTCTAAAGTCCGTAGCCAGTCACTATTTTCACTATTAGGCCCACGTGGATAATACACAGAAAGTATGTTTATAGCTGACACAGAGTTAATCTTCACTTTCACAGCCACGCAATAAACACCGTCAGTGCCCTTTGGCACAGGAGGCGGAATGATCTTATAATCCACGTCTTTGCGTACATAAACGGCTGCATAAATCTTTGAGTTATTGTCACAGATGTGTGTCACTGGAGGAAAGTGATAATCTTCTAACTTAGGTAATTTACAATTTGCCACATTCAG
>JAPXFY010000021.1:69853498-69863498 GCA_030674185.1 Monoplex corrugatus | reverse complement strand
TATCTATCTCTCTATCTTTCTCTCTCTCTCTCTCTATCTATCTATCTATCTGTCTGTCTGTCTATCTATCTGTCTGTCTGTCTGTCTATCTTTCTTTCTATCTATCTGTCTATCTGTCTGTCTATCTGTCTATCTATCTATCTATCTATCTGTCTGTCTGTTCATTTGTTTGTTTATTCATTTATTTGTTTTTGGTCAATGTACTCTTTTCCGTGTGAAATTGGGGCTGCTCTCAGCAGGAAAAGCGCGTTGCCATACTAGGGCATCATTCAGGGCTTTGTTTTTGTTTTTCCTTTTTTAACCTGCGTGCATTTTTGTTTAGGCATATTATGGACGGTGGATTTTTTAACAGGCTTTTGACAGGAACAACTATTTTGCTGTCACATGGGATCTTTTTTGTCTTTTCTGAGAAACTAGCACCCAGGCCACCCCCTCAAGGTCTAGTGGAGGAAAGAGAAAGAGAGAGAGAGGGAGGGAGAAAGAGAGAGAGAGAGAGAGACAGACAGACAGACAGACAGGCTATCAATGATCTTCTTGTGTCTGCCTCCATCAAGACTGTCTCGTTTGTTTTCTTTGTTGTCCATGGAACTCTCAACATTCTTCTTAGAAACCACATCTCGGCTGCCTCAATCTTGTTCTGGCTTTGTTTGTTGACTGTCCACGCCTCACAACTGTATAACATTATCGGTTTCTATATAACATTCAAGAAGTCTCTTCCTGATGTTAATTGATAGGCATTTGTTTGTAAGAATGCTTTTCATCTTATTGAATGCTGTTTTGGCTTGGCCGATTCTGTGATAATCAGCAGACTTTTGTGATGGAAATATTGGCTCTGGTAATAACCGATTCATCATCGCCTTGCTTTGTCTCTGTTCAGCAACTGCCATCAAGCCAGCGTACTGATCACGATGAGTGTTGATGACGTGATGACTGTTGTCATTGACAACGGCTCCTGCACGTGCAAAGCTGGCTTTGCTGAGGATGACGCTCCACGAGTTGTCTTTCCTTGCCTGGTTGGTCAACCCCCACACCAGGTAGGTTGATCTACAGGTACCAGTAGTAAGATAGATTGCCTACTCGGCGAACTGTGATGATGGTGATGATGATAATGATGATGGTGATGATGATGATGATGATGATGATGATGATGGTGATGATGATGATGGTGATGGTGGTGATGGTGATGATGATGGTGATGATGGTGATGACGGTGATTCGGTGATGATGATGATGATGACGACGACGACGACGACGACGACGACTGTTGTTGTTACTGAATAACACCATTGTCCAAACTCCATTGGACTCACTGAACATCAGACATCCAGACCTGATCACACTCCACTGTGTTGTTGTACAGTCTGCATGTTTGGTGGGCGTGCATGCTGGGTGTTTTACTGTTTCCATAAGCCAGCCACTGACATGACTTACAGGATCTTTAACATGCATATTTTGATTTTATCCTTGAGTACACGCACGGAAGGGGGTGTAGGCACTGGCGGGTCTGCTGCTGATCTGGGAGATAGGTAAAATCTCCACCCTTTACTCACTGGACAGACATATCCAGGTGGGTCAAAACCAGGACCTTGTGATAGGTAATCCTGTGTTTGTCCACCTGACGGCCAGGCTCACACCTCCACTACCACTGTCACTATCTCCAGTGTTGATTCCAACTACAGCTGTCAGATTACCGCCTTTATACTTCGAAATGATGTTCAAGTTGATACGAGTTAACGATTGCTGCTTAGTGGTTGCAACGGACTACAAACTGGAAGATTGTGGGTTCGAATCTTTATCATCATCAGCAGCAGCAGCATTATCATCATCATCAGCAGCAGCATTATCATCATCATCAGCAGCAGCATTATCATCATCAGCAGCAGCAGCATTATCATCACCACCACCACCACCACCATCATCATCATCATTATGTGCCCTGCTGCATGGCGTTGGCGATTATGGCCCTCCATATGCATCTGTCCCTTGTTGCCGCAAGCACATCTTCCACCCTCTCTGTCTTCAGCCACCCTGCAAGTCCGTCCAATATTTTCTCCCTGGGTCTACCTGGTGTTCTCTTTCCCTCCAGCTTTCCTGTTGTGACCAGGTGCTCTAAATCAAGTCACAGTATGACACCAGTCGGCGTGGTGAAGTGGTTAGCGTGACGGACTACAAACTGGAAGAATGTGGGTTCGAATCTGTAGCAATCCCTTCAAAAATTCTTGTGAGATTTTTCGGCTCGATGTGTTTTTTGCCCGAAGTTGAGCAAATTACGGGCTCGTTGGGAAGACAAGGACCACACAATCGAGTCTCATCCATTTCTGATTCAATTTTCTGACAAACACCCGCAGGTATCTGTATCTCTGGAGCCTGGTTGGCACTAGGATATGTTATAATAGTAAGCGTAGAGCAGTCTTGTCACACAGTCTCAGTTCTAGATGGAACTCTACAGCGTAATGATTATCATCCTCATCATCATCATCATCATCGCATTGTAAAAACTGTGTCAGCTTCTGTGGCCATTAAGGTGGCGTAGAAAATTGGGGGAAAAGATGAACACAAAGATAATCTCCCTAGATGCGACGATCCTTAAAAAGTGTGGCTTAGAGGCCTGTCTCCCTATCCATGTCTATGATCATATCACACAATGTGACGACTAGTTGTCTGTCTCCCTATCCATGTCTGTGATCATATCACACAATGTGACGACTAGTTGTCTGTCTCCCTATCCATGTCTGTGATCATATCACACAATGTGACGACTAGTTGTCTGTCTCCCTATCCATGTCTGTGATCATATCACACAATGTGACGACTAGTTGTCTGTCTCCTGTCCATGTCTATGATCATATCACACAATGTGACAACTAGTTGTCTGTCTCCCTATCCATGTCTGTGATCATATCATCACACAATGTGACAACTAGTTGTCTGTCTCCCTATCCATGTCTATGATCATATCACAGACTGTGACAGAGCTGGATGCCTGTCCTCCCGATCGAGCCTATGGTTTTTCATAACACACACGATCTAAAAAATAGATCTGATCGTTTATCTGTTCATTAGGATAATACAGATGATGATGTTGTTGACGTTGATGATGATGATGATGATGATATGGTGATGATGATGATGATATGGTGATGATGAAGATGATGATATGGTGATGATGAAGATGATGATATGGTGATGATGATGATGAGGAGGAGGAGGAGGACTGCGACAGTGATGATAATTATTATTATCAGTGTGTGTGGTCCAGTGACTGAAATACTTACCTAGGACAAGAGAGATCAGGGTTCGAATCTCGAGATGTGAAGTGGTGGTCTAGGCGCTAATCTTAAATATGAGACAGTAACTCCAACACACGAGTGCAGCACACGTTTAAGATCCCATGGCAACAAACAAACTGTTTGTGGCAAAATTATGTAATAAACACTCCCACTTTCATAGCTAAACAAAAACACACCCGTACAAAGAAAAGGTGGCGCAACGCTGTGGCAAAGCGTTCTCCCCAGGGAGAGCAGCCCCAATTCCACACGGTAAATAAATTGTGACCAAAAAAATAAAAAACAAACAAACAAACAAAAACACTTCAACACAAATCAATAACACACAAACAAATGAACAAGCAAAACACACACACATAACAAAAACACAGGTACAAGTATTATTGTCATGAATTCCTTTCTTTATCAATATTACGTCATTATCATTCAATGTACACACATACATAACAAAAACAAGAAGGGTAACACCCCACCGTGGTGGCATTCTTCCACTGGGAGAGTGACCAGCATTTTATGTAAATCATCCCATTGTGACCCCCCCAAAAAAAAGCCCCAACAACAACAAAAAACCAATCCAATCCAATCTAATCCAATGGCTGTTTTCAGGGCCTGATGGTGGGGATGGGACAAATGCACAGTTACGTGGGAAACGAAGCTCAGAGCAAGCGAGGCCAGTTGACCCTCAGGTCCCCCATCGAGCGTGGCATCGTCACCAACTGGGACGACATGGAGAAGGTCTGGCACCACGCCTTCTACAATGAGCTGCGTGTGTCCCCTGAAGAACACCCCGTCCTGTTGAGTGAAGTCACCATCCACGGCCCCAGTGCCAACCGCGAGAAGATGACCCAAGTGATGTTCGAGACTTTCAACGTCCCGGCCATGTATGTGGCCGCTCAGGCCGTGCTGGCCATGTACGCCGCTGGTCGCACCACAGGGACCATAGTGGACTCTGGCCATGGTGTGACCCACGTGGTGCCTGTGTACGAGGGTCATTCCTTGCCCCATGCGGTCACCAGAATGGCCATGGGTGGACATGACCTGACAGAATACCTGATGAAGATTCTCACTCAGCGTGGCTACAACTTCACAGAATCCATACACGACGTCGTGCGAGACATCAAAGAGAAGTTGTGCTATGTGGCCTTAGACTTTGAGCAGGAGATGCAGTCCACGGCTAATTCCTCTTCCTCTTCTGCATGTTCCTCCTCTCTGGAGAAGAGCTACACTCTGCCTGATGGTCAGGTCATCAGTATCGGCAGTGAGAGATTCCGTTGTCCGGAGGCTTTGTTCCAGCCGTCATTCCTGGATAAAACCAGTGTGGATGGAATCCATGAAGTGACTTACCAGTCTGTCATGAAATGTGACGTGGACATCCGCCGACACTTGTACTACACAACGATACTGTGTGGGGGGAACACCATGTTTCCTGGTCTCCAGGACAGAATGCACAAGGAGATGAATGCCCTGGGTCCTCCCAACATGGCCATCAGGGTCATGGCCCCTCCGGAACGGAAGTCCTCAGTGTGGATTGGGGGGTCCATCATGGCCTCCCTGTCCACCTTCCAACAAATGTGGATCACCCAGCAGGAATACAATGAGTGTGGTCCGGCCATCGTCCACAGAAAATGCTTCTGAAGTTGAAGATTTCAACACTTTGGTTCCAGTTTCAGTTTTTAACTAAACGTCTCCGTGCTTGGAACGAATTCCATACACACTGATGCCATAGATGCCATATGATGGAGTGATTGCACACACTGACAGGTCAAAATGAAGATTTTGAGAGGCCGTCCAGTTTGGATGCAGTTGTTTTGATACTAATGACAGTGAAACAAAGAAAAATCGAACTCTAGGCACACATCAAAATAAAACGGAAAATTGACAATATGTAAATTATAGGACATTTTATGAGGAAAGTGGAATTAGAGCACCTGGTCACAACAGGAAATCTGGAGGGAAAGAGAACACCAGGTAGATCCAGGGAGAAAATATTGGACGGACTTGCAGATGTGGCTGAAGACAGAGAGGGTGGAAGATGTACTTGCAGCGACAAGGGATAGATGCATATGGAGGGCCATGATCGCCAACGCCATGTGGCAGGGCACATGATGACGACGACGACGACGATGATGATGATGATGATGATGATGTATAAATTGACAAATCATGTGCACGTATACGTTTTACTCTTTACATGCTTCGTGGCTATTAATTATGCCTTATTCAAATGTATAAAGTTTGTTACAAACACAACATTTCATTTTACAAGTATGTTCAATTTCATACTGTAGTTGTAACTGCAGCTACGCATTGTTGTTACTGTTATACATGTGTCGTTATGTCTGTACTTGCTTGTTGTCAAAAACGAATTAAAAAAAAAGTTTGAAAAAAAAGGACTCTAGTGTCTATCTGCAGGCCATTGCCAAGATGCTAATAACACACACACACACACACACACACACACACACACACACACACACACACACACACACACACACACACACACACACACATACACACACACACATATATACACACATACGCACGCACGCGCACTTACACATACACACACATACATGCACACACGAATACACACACACACACACACACACACACACACACACACACACACACACACACACACACACACACACATATATATATACCCACAACAGAGAACGTCATCAAAAACACCTGAGGATGCTGGAAAGGTGTGAGGTTTGCTATTGAGACTGCCTTTCTCCCATCCTTCTTTCGAGCACGTTGAAGTATCCTTCCAATCCACCCCTCACCCCATCACCTTCTCCTGTGTCTATCGACCTCCACCTAGCTCTGCCAACAAGCTCACCACATCCATTTTCTCTCTGACTTTGATCAACTTCTTGATTACTACTGTCTCTTACCTGGAAATCTCATCATTCTAGGTGACATCAATGTCCACTATGACAACACTCACCGTTATGACACAAGACATATCATCAACTCTCTGTCCAATCACAATATGACTCAACACATTTCTGAACCAACCCATCAAAAAGGTCACATTCTTGACTGGATCATTTCTCGTGATCACCAAAATTCCGCTACTGACAACTGCTTAGTTCTTTCTACCCGTCTAACTTCAGCCCTTCCATCTGACCACTCTGCAATTCTCTGTTCTCTCGACATTTCTCCTCCTTCCCGTACCATGCGCACAGTGACTCGACGCAATCTCAAATCTATCGACCTCTCCACATTTTCATCTGATGCCTCCCGTCTCCTTTCTGAAAAGTCACATAACCTTGCCGATGAATTCTATACTACTCTCCACCATCTTCTGGACACTCATGCTCCAGCCACAACCCGTCTTTTACCTGACCGCCCCCCTACCCCCTGGCTCACTCATGAGATCGCCTGTGCAAAACGTGCCCGCCGCAGAGCAGAGCGCCGCTGGCGCAAATCCAAACTCACTGTACACAGGCAACTTTTCCAAGCCTCTAAAACAAAAGTATCCACCCTCATTGCATCAGCAAAAACAAGCTATTTCCAAACCAAAATCCTGAATGCCTCTTCTTCAAAAGAACTCTTTACAACCATGAATCATCTCCTTGGCACACGAAAAGATTTACCTCTCCCAACAAAACATACAAATGAAGAACTCCCATCTGTATTCTCCAACTATTTCACCACCAAAATACAAACTCTTCGTGACAGGCTTGACAGGACACCCTGTCAACCATGCCCACCTGACCCTTCCTTCTCTGGCACACCTCTTACTACTTTTACCCCAGTCTCACAAGAAGAAATTCTCAACACAATCAGATCCATGTCGTTCAAAACCTGCGAACTAGATCCTCTTCCAGGTTCTCTCTACGCCGACTGTCTCCCTACTCTCCTCCCATTCATCACTGACATCATCAACACTTCTCTTCAAACTGGAACTGTCCCAGATTCTTTCAAGTCTGCTATTGTTCACCCTCTCCTCAAGAAACACAATTTAGATCCAAATGAACTGAAAAATTACCGGCCTATCTCTAATCTCTCTTTCTTGTCAAAACTCCTTGAAAAAGTCGTCCTCAACCAGCTGAACTCTCACCTGTCTGCCAACAATCTCCTCAATCCTTTCCAGTCAGCCTACCGCCAGTGCCATAGCACTGAAACTGCCCTACTACACATTCTCAACAATCTCCTCCTTGCAACTGATACTGGCAAAGTCTCTCTCCTCACACTCCTTGATCTGTCTGCAGCCTTTGATACGGGATTTGAATTGAATTGAAAAAAATAGTGCAAGTTTTGATAAAAAAAAATTGGCCAAAGGTCCATCGATAAAGAAGTAAGAAAATCGTGTCCGCACATTTTTTGCTACAGACAGGCACACAGCTCTTTGTGGCTGGCAGACAGGCAGATAGACAGAGATACACGGATTCAAGATGGCGGAGACACCTGAATAACATCATTTTCAGCTGTCAGAGAAAACGTTTAAAAGACCCAATATGACAAGAACGAGAAGAGGCCGCCTTGCCCAACAGAAACAAGAAGCCGCATCAGAGGGTAAGGCTGATGGCGAGAGGCTGTCGGCCAGCGACGTTTGGAGCAGAGACGGAAAAGGACCTGCAATCGACAGAGGCTGAGTCTAACTCTACGTCTGGCTCACTGACCACGGTTCCCATTGACACGCAGAGTGGAACAACCTGCACCACGCCTCTTCCCAGCACGGCGGACTGCGTGAGTACGGCAGAATTAAAAATAACATATATATACTGGCTCTGCAGGATCAAGTCAGTTCCTTGGAAAGGACTTCGCACTGCTCGCAACCCAGAAAAAAGGAGAACGTCACCAAGCCAGCCCATAGCTTGCACACACAGACGGATCTACATGATATATATCCCGCATACTACTTATACTTAAATGAAAATACAATACTTCAACAGGAAAACATGGAAAGGAAAGGGGAATTAGAGCACCTGGTCACAACAGGAAAGCTGGAGGGAAAGAGAGCACCAGGTAGATCCAGGGAGAAAAGTTTGGACGGACTTGCAGAGTGGCTGAGGACAGAGAGGGTGGAAGATGTGCTCGTGGCAATTTATCGCTCAGGGGATTTAACAAAACACTGAAGATAGACATACTACTTATACTAAAAGAGCCCCCCGGCCATCCCCACAGGGGGTAGGTCAATTGGTCAAGTGTTTCACAAAAGCATGAGCGGCCAACACACGTCAGGCCAAAGACGTTTAAGCACTGGCAGGTCTGCACACATGTAGCCCGGAGAGATCAGATAAATCTCCATCTTTTACCTACCAAATGGCAGCAAGGCAAGATAACAAGTAGTAGTAGTAGTAGTAGTAGTAGTAGTAGTAGTTGTAGTAGTAGTAGTAGGTTGTAGTAGTAGCAGTAATAGTGATAGCAGTAGTAGTAGAAGTAGTAGTAGTAGTAGTAGTGGTAGAAGTAGTAGTAGTTGCAGTAGTAGTACAAGTAGTAGTAGTACAAGTAGTAGTAGTAGTACAAGTAGTTGTAGTAGTAGTAGTAGTAGTAGTAGTAGAAGTAGTAGTAGTAGTAGTAGTAGATATAGTAGTAGTAGTAGTAGTAGTAGTTGTAGTAGTAGAGTAGTTGTAGTAGTAAATAGAGTAGTTGAAGTAGTAGAAGTAGTAGTGTAGTAGTATAGTAGTAGTTAGTAGTAGTTGTAGTAGTAGTTAGTGTAGAAGTGTAGTGAGTAGTAGTAGTAGTAGTAGAAGTAGTTGAAGTAGTAGTGAAGTGTAGTAGTAGAGTAGTAGTAGTAGTAGTAGAAGTAGTTTAAGTAGTAGTATAGTAGTAGTAGTGTAGTAGTATGTAGTGTAGTAGTAGTATGATTGTAGTAAGTAGTGTAGAAGTAGTTGAAGTAGTAGAAGTAGTAGTAGTAGAAGTAGTTGTGTGAAGTAGTAGTAGTAGTAAGTTGTAGTAGAGTTATAGTAGAAGTAGTAAGTAGTAGAAGTAGTAGTAGTAGAAGTAGTGAAGTAGTAGAAGTAGTAGTAGTAGAAGTAGTTGTAGTAGAAGTAGTAGTAGTAGTAGTAGAGAGTGTTGAAGTAGTAGAGAGTAGTAGTAGTAAGAAGTAGTAGTAGTAGTAGTAGTAGTAAGTATGTAGATAGTAGTAGTTTGTAGTAGAAGTAGTGGTTGTAAGTAGTGTTGTGAAGTAGTAGTAGAGTAGTAAGTTAGTAAAGTAGTAGTAGAAGTTAGTAGTAAGTAGTAGATAGTAGTAGTAGTAGAAGTAGTAGTAGTAGTAGAGAGTAGTAGTAGTAGTAAAGTAGTAGTAGTAGTAGTAGTGTATGTAGTAGTAGTAGTAGAGTTATAGAAGTAGTTAGTAGTAGGTTGTAGAGTAGTGGTTGTAGCTAGTAGTAGTAGAGTAGTAGTAGCAGTAGTAGTACAAGTTAGTAGTAGTAGTTGTAGTAGAAGTAGTAGTAGTAGTAGTAGTAGTAGTTAGTAGAGTAGTAGTAGTAGTAGTAGTAGTAGTAGTAGTAGTAGTATGTAGTAGTTGTAGTAGAAGTAGTAGTAGTAGTAGTAGTAGTAGTAGTAGTAGTAGTAGTAGAGTTGTAGTAGTTGTAGTAGAAGTTAGTAGTTAGTAGTAGTAGTAGTAGTAGTAGTAGTATAGTAGAAGTAGTAGTAGTAGTAGTAGTAGTTGTAGTAGAAGTAGTAGTAGTAGTAGTAGTAGTAGTAGTAGTAGTAGAGTAGTAGTAGTAGTAGTAGTAGTAGAAGTAGTAGTAGTA
>JAPXFY010000021.1:69835998-69850998 GCA_030674185.1 Monoplex corrugatus | reverse complement strand
TGGAAAATCGAACTGAACGTCTAGTCCTTCGGAAGGGGACGAAAAACGAGTCGGACCCGTGTACTTTTTGGTGCGTACGCTAAAGATCCCATGGCAGTTGAAAATCGTAAAGAGCAGGGCACTGCCTGGCTGCCCTGGTATAAATCATTGGAGAGATATGTTGATTTCCCAGGTCCCACCCCTTGAAGACCAATTAGCCTTCTTGCCTTTCTGAAATCTTGGTTAAAAAAAATGTGAATATGAACATGAATTTGAAGCGAGGGAGAGGGGATGGGCGCCACCGTGGTGCTGGCCCCGGGAAAAGTTGAGGTCTCTGCCACCTCACTCCCTTATGACCCAACGGTTATAGAACAATCTAGGTAGGACTTCATAACCTGGCCAGCTCATGGGTTTATGTGCAGGCTTAATACAACCAGACAAGACAGGCGCAACTTTTTGGGCAACTGGCCTTTGTCAAGCGTAAGATCACAAACACACAAACACCAAATACAAAAATTAGGAGAGAAAGTCTGAAACTTCCCTGCTGCTTCGTCCAGTGTGAGAAAAAGACTAAACTGACGAAGCAGCAGGGAAGTTTCAGTCTTTTCCTCATAATTTTTGTTTTTGGTGTTTGTTTGTTTGTGATCTTACATTCACTCTTGACAAAGGCCAGTTGGCCGAAAAGTTGCGCCTGTGTTTCTGGTTGTATTAAATACGCGTTCGTATTCTTTTTTTCGTGTTTTTCTGGTTCCTAAAGACATAAAGTTTAAAAGAAATGTAAAGGAAGCATCAAGAACAACCAAGGGAAGGGGTGGAGAGATAGAAAGACAGATCAACTTACGCATTGATGAAGATAGATGAAGAATATCGTTTGCCACGTCATAAAAAAGTTTTTGACAAATCCGTACTTTTATGAAGATGTTTTCCCTTTGACTCTAATGTCTAGTTTGTAAGATATTTGTCCTGAAGCCATGACCTCTGTCTTGCTAATGTTCATTTCCATGCCAGAGTTTTCATAAGAGGTTTCTTTGGTTCCTATGTTTTGCAGTTATAGTCTATCATAGTTCATGACTGCTTGGTGTCCATGTAGGGGATGAGAAGGAGTGGTGATAGGACGCATCCTTATGGGACCCTATGTGTTACTTGAAAGCAAATAATTCAATATTCATGTGTAATTGCAATGTCATTTTCACCATTCTCTTTTTTGTTCTTGTTGTTTTTATTTCTTTCTTTTGTTTCACTCGCTGCTGGGCATTTTTCACTAAGCGATCCTCTGTATACTGGCCATTTGTATAGGTAAGTAAAAAATTCATTACTCAATATCTACTTAACTCAGCATAATGAACATTTCAGATGATATCATCTATATATTGAAGTACTATAGTGCAAAATTTGAAGTGTCTGAGATGAAATTTTGTTGGTGAACATAGGACGGATATTTTTGCCTTTTTTTTTTGACCCCGACATCAACAAAACACATAATTCACTTTACACAATAAGGAATAAACTCCTAAAGAGGATGGAAATTGTTCTCAAATGCACACATTCATTCATTAGGAAACATATGCATTCATTCTGCACATAAATAAAAGAAATAAAAGACATTCTATCTATGTAAAACATGAGGGGGGGCGTGGTCTTCCATAAATCCAAGGCGCTGTAATGTAGCACACAGGGAAAAAGTGTGAAATCCTGGTGCCAATCCTTTGCTAACAGCTCCACAATTCTCTCTGCTGTCATTTCCCCATCCCCACCTTCGATAGATTCCTCACTCGACGAAGTATCACTATCACCACCCTCCAAATTTTCGTCTGCTACACGCTCGCCGTTGTCGTCACTACTGCTGACTCACTTGATTCTGGTTCCGACATATCTTCACTCTCATAATCATCGTCTTCCTCTTCTATATCGGAGCCAGCTGTTTGTAGCATTTCAAGCACTTCGTGGGCATTGTATAGCAGTCGTCTCTGCCGTCTACCACGACCAGTTTGATCGCTTGACGCCATCTTTGTTTACACAGATTCTACACGGAGCCAGTGGGTGCGAAATTAAACCTGGTTGTGCCAAACAATACACTGGAAACTGAAAGTACCAGTTTTTGGGAGCAGTCGATTGGTCAATCTTCAGAGCTAGCCCTTCGATTTTCGTACGAGAGTTGACCTCATTAGGCAAATAAAATCCAAAGGTCAATCCTGCGATCGCAGTGCTCAGTAGGCAAGCAGCGTAAGGGCGAGCACTGCGATCACAGTGCTCAGCACGGAATGAGCTATATAGCTATTCATCATTTTGTTTTCAGCCCTCAGGATTATCACTCTGGGGTGTGACATTGATTTCAAATGCTTGTGGTTGCCGGCACTTTATATGGGAGGCTATAAATACAGCCGGTGACATAGGGAAAGCCTTTAAGACCTGGTAACCTCCCCTGCCCACCCCGCTGACTGTGAATGCTGACAACGATGTACGAAACAGTGACAGTAGGAAACCCCGTCTGTAACCTATAACTGTCAATGTAAGACCTATACAGATTCTCATAAAATATAGTTGAGCGCAAAATATAGATAGTCTATAAGTGTCAATGTAAGACCTATACAGATTCTCATAAAATATAGTTGAGCGCAAAATATAGATAGTCTATAAGTGTCAATGTAAGACCTATACAGATTCTCATAAAATATAGTTGGGCGCAAATATAGATAGTCTATAAGTGTCAATGTAAGACCTATACAGATTCTTATAAAATATAGTTGAGCGCAAAATATAGATAGCCTATAACTGTCAATGTAAGACCTATACAGATTCTCATAAAATATAGTTGAGCACAAAATATAGATAGTCTATAAGTGTCAGTGTAAGACCTATACAGATTCTCATAAAATATAGTTGAGCGCAAAATATAGATAGTCTATAATTGTCAATGTAAGACCTATACAGATTCTCATAAAATATAGTTGAGCGCAAAATATAGATAGTCTATAAGTGTCAATGTAAGACCTATACAGATTCTTATAAAATATAGTTGAGCGCAAAATATAGATAGCCTATAACTGTCAATGTAAGACCTATACAGATTCTCATAAAATATAGTTGAGCGCAAAATATAGATAGTCTATAATTGTCAATGTAAGACCTATACAGATTCTCATAAAATATAGTTGAGCGCAAAATATAGATAGTCTATAAGTGTCAATGTAAGACCTATACAGATTCTTATAAAATATAGTTGAGCGCAAAATATAGATAGCCTATAACTGTCAATGTAAGACCTATACAGATTCTCATAAAATATAGTTGAGCACAAAATATAGATAGTCTATAAGTGTCAGTGTAAGACCTATACAGATTCTCATAAAATATAGTTGAGCACAAAATATAGATAGTCTATAAGTGTCAGTGTAAGACCTATACAGATTCTCATAAAATATAGTTGAGCGCAAAATATAGATAGTCTATAAGTGTCAATGTAAGACCTATACAGATTCTTATAAAATATAGTTGAGCGCAAAATATAGATAGCCTATAACTGTCAATGTAAGACCTATACAGATTCTCATAAAATATAGTTGAGCGCAAAATATAGAGTCTATAATTGACAATGTAAGACCTATACAGATTCTCATAAAATATAGTTGAGCGCAAAATATAGATAGTCTATAACTGTCAATGTAAGACCTATACAGATTCTCATAAAATATAGTTGAGCGCAAAATATAGATAGTCTATAAGTGTCAATGTAAGACCTATACAGATTCTCATAACATATAGTTGAGCGCAAAATATAGATAGTCTATAAGTGTCAATGTAAGACCTATACAGATTCTTATAAAATATAGTTGAGCGCAAAATATAGATAGTCTATAAGTGTCAATGTAAGACCTATACAGATTCTCATAAAATATAGTTGAGCGCAAAATATAGATAGTCTATAAGTGTCAATACACGACCTGTCTACATCGTCATAAACTGCCACAAAGTGTGTATATGTGGTCAACGTCAATTAACGACATGTCCATCTTGTTATAAAGTCTAGGTTGATAGGTTTAAATATCTGGAAACGGTCATCTCATCATACGGCAGATGAACACCAGAAATAGCCAGCAGAATCGGTTAAGCTAAAACAGCATTCAAAAAAATTAAAAGCGTTCTTGCCAACACTTATCTTTCAATGTACATCAGGAAGAGTTAATGGGACTTATATAGAACCCATACTGTTGCATAGATGTGAGGCGTGGACAGTCAACATGCAAAGTCAAAACAAAATTGAGGCAGCTGAAATGTGGTTGCTAAGAAGAATCTGGAGGGTTCTATGGACAGAAAACAAACGATACAGTCTTGAAGGAAACAGAAATAAAAAGAACATCAATGAAGAAGATTAGGAGACCAATCAACATTTACAGGACATTCCATGAGGCAAGAGAAATTAGAGCATCTAGTCACAACAGGAAAGCTTGAGGGAAAAAGAGTACTAGGGAGAAAAATATTGGACGGACTTGAAGAGTGACTGACGACACAGAGGGTGGGAGATGTACTTGCAGCAACAAGCGATAGATTCGTATGGAGAGCCATGATCGCAAGGCCATAAGATGTCTACTCCATATTAGTTTACCATACTGTGGAGAAACTGATAACAAACGAAAGCTTCGGGTACTAAAATGATTTGGAATTATCTGAACTTGTACATATGTTTGTAGATTGTCTAACGTCATCACTAGAATTCATTAGCTTCTAACTGACTGTAGCAACCAGACCAAGACTATTTGTGAATGAACAGGAGTATGTCTTTGCTAATGTGTTGGTAAACTTTATGTGGCATGCAACAGTTCTGGTACTACCAGTGTTTTAGAACAAAAAAAAGGGGAGTTTGTCTTTGCTTATATGTCAGTAAATTTTTACATGATTCTGCTGTTTGTAAGGTGCAACGAGCATTTTCTGACATAGTATTTTACGCTGTATAGATAGATTTATTGTTATTATTATCATTATTATTATTATTATTCTATTATCATTATTGTCATTATTATCATATTATTATTATTATTATTATTATCATATTATCATTATCATCATCATCATCATCATTATCATCATCGTCATTAATATCAATAATGATACTACTATTACTATCCTCATCATCATCATTGTTATCATTCTTCTTCTTGTTCTTGTTCTTCTTCTTCTTCATCTTGTTATTATCATCATCATCATTATTATAATCAATAGTAGTAGTAGTAGTAGCAGTAGTAGCAGTTGTAGTAGTAGTAATAGTAATAGTATATCAAATATAATACCAGACCAACATACATATCCCTTCACAAAAATTCTACGCCACACCTTTACATCCATCCATTATCATATTATTATTATTATTATCATCATTATATTATTATTATTATCATCATATTATTATTATTATATTATCATAATCATTATTATTATTGTTATTATTATTATTATCATTATTACTATTACTATTATTATTGTCATTATTATTATTATTATTGTTGTTGCTGTTGCTGTTGTTATTACTATTATTGTTATTATTATCATTATCATTTTCATTATTATTATTATTGTTGTTATTATCATTTATCATTATTGTTGATATAATTATAATTATTATTATCATTGTTGTTATTGTTGTATTACTATTATCCTTATTATCATTATCATCATAACAAATATAATACCAGACCAACATACATACTCCTTCACAAAAATTCTGCACCACACCTTTACTCTACATCCATCCTTAAAAAAAAATTACATAAAATATGCACTCACTATGTGCCGGAGAAACTGTCACAGACCCCCAGAACACATCTTCACTCCTGAAGAAACAACAGTCTTCTCCTGCTCAAAAGTTCCAGATGACTCTCCCATTCTCTCTTGGTCCGGTGGATGGAGTGGACCTGGTTGGTGTGTGTTGTGTGGATACATCAAGGCGTTTGTCCCCTCCCCCACCTTGCCAATCGGTTTGTAAACAAGGTCACTGATGACTGGGTCCGAAGGGTCATGCAGCGCATGGACAGCCCCTTCCTCTCCTTCCTTTTGCTTGCTTGGTGAAATAGCAACCGTATGGCATCGGTGATTGTCCGGACAGTGGTGGGGCATTGTTGCTCTGGGTCTCATCTAGCACCCTCGGGTGTTTCTTGTTAACAGGTCGAGAAGAATCTAACACAATCCTTTAGCAATAGAGTGTGGTCAGGTTTCGAGTTACTTCAAAAGTTAAGGGAAAACGAAAGCTCTGAAAGACAGGAAATGGGCACCATACTCGTGATACTGGCCATGAGAAAAGTTCAGGTCTCTACCACCTCACTCCTTTACGACTTCTGAGTAATAGGACAACCTATATCTTGGATTTTGTGTGTTCACAATCATGTGCCGACTGGACACAACAAGATATGAACATGCAGAATCTTTGTGAGAGTGCCGATTGGACACAACAATATATGAACGTGCAAAATCATTGTGAGAGTGCCGACTGGACACAACAATATATGAACATGCAGAATCTTTGTGAGACTGTCGACTGGACACATCAAGATATGAACATGCATAATCTTTGTGAGAGTGTCGACTGGACACAACAAGATATGAACATGCAGAATCTTTGTGAGAGTGTCGACTGGACACAACAAGATATGAACATGCAGAATCTTTGTGAGAGTGCCGACTGGACACAACAAGATATGAACATGCAGAATCTTTGTGAGAGTGCCGACTGGACACAACAAGATATGAACATGCAGAATCTTTGTGAGAGTGCCGACTGGACACAACAAGATATGAACATGCTGAATCTTTGTGAGACTGCCACTGGACACAACAAGATATGAACATGCAGAATCTTTGTGAGAGTGCCGACTGGACACAACAAGATATGAACATGCAGAATCTTTGTAGAGTGCCGACTGGACACAACAAGATATGAACATGCAGAATCTTTGTGAGAGTGCCGACTGGACACAACAAGATATGAACATGCAGAATCTTTTGAGAGTGCCGACTGGACACAACAAGATATGAACATGCAGAATCTTTGTGAGAGTGTCGACTGGACACAACAATGATATGAACATGCAAATCTTTGTTAGAGTGCCGACTGGACACAACAAGATATGAACATGCATGAATCTTTGTGAGAGTGCCGATGGACACAACAATGATATGAACATGCAGAATCTTTGATGAGATGCCGACTGGACACAACAAGATATGAACATCAGAATCTTTGTGAAAGATTGTGACGATGCGACACAACAAGATATGAACATCAGAATCTTTGTGAGAGTGCCGACTGACACAACAAGATATGAACATCAGAATCTTTGTGAGAACGAACCTTTCTGATTGTACCGACCACACACAACAATATACGAACTTTGAAAACCTTTCTGACTGTGCCGAGCACACAGAACAAGGCATGAACATTAAGAACCTTCCTGACTGTACCGACCACACACAACAATGTACGAACATTAAGAACCTTTCTGACTGTACCAACCACACACAACTATGTTCGAACATGAAGAACCTTTCTTACTGCACCGACCACACACAACAATATACGAACATTAAGAATCTTTCTGAATGTATCGACCACAGACAACAATGTACCAACATTAAGAACCTTTCTGACTGTACCGACCACACACAACAATGTACGAACATTAAGAACCTTTCAGACTGTACCGACGACACATATCAATGTACGAACATTACGAACCTTTCTGATTGTACCGACCACACACAACAATATACGAACTTTGAAAACCTTTCTGACTGTGCCGACCACACAGAACAAGGCATGAACATTAAGAACCTTTCTGACTGAACCGACCACACACAACAATGTACGAACATTAAGAACCTTTCTGATAGTACCAACCACAACCAACAAGGCATGAACATTAAGAACCTTTCTGACTGTACCGACCACACACAACAAGGCATGAACAATAAGAACCTTTCTGACTGTGCCGACCACACACAACAATGCATGAACATTAAGAACCTTTCTGACTGTACCGACCACACACAACAATGTACGAACATTAAGAACCTTTCTGACTGTACCGACCACACACAACAAGGAATGAATATTAAGAACCTTTCTGACTGTACCGACCCACACACAACAATGTACGAACATTAAGAACCTTTCTGACTCTACCGACCACACACAACAAGGAATGAACATTAAGAACCTTTCTGACTGTACCGACCACACACAACAAGGCATGAACATTAAGAACCTTACTGACTGTACCAACCACACACAACAAGGTATGAACATTAAGAACCTTTCTGACTGTACCGACCACACACAACAATGTACGAACATTAAGAACCTTTCTGACTGTACCGACCACACACAACAAGGAATGAACATTGAGAACCTTTCTGACTGAACCGACCACACACAACAAGGCATGAACATTAAGAACCTTTCTGACTGTACCGACCACACACAACAAGGAATGAACATTGAGAACCTTTCTGACTGAACCGACATCACACAACAAGGAATGAACATTAAGAACCTTTCTGACTGTACCGACCACACACAACAAGGAATGAACATTGAGAACCTTTCTGACTGTACCGACTACACACAACAAGGTACGAACATTAAGAATCTGTCTGAATGTACCGACCACAAACAACAATGTATGAACTTAAGAACTTTCTGACTGTACCAACCACACACAATAAGATACGAACATTAAGAATCTTTCTGACTGTACCGACTACACACAACAAGGTACGAACATTAAGAATCTTTCTGAATGTACCGACCACAAACAACAATGTATGAACTTAAGAACTTTCTGACTGTACCAACCACACACAAGAAGGTACGAACATTAAGAACCTTTCTGACTGTACCAACCACACACAACAAGGTACGAACATTAAGAACCTTTCTGACTGTACCGACCACACACAACAAGGAATGAACATTAAGAACCTTTCTGACTGTACCAACCAAACAAAACATGGAATGAACATTAAGAATCTTTCTGACTGTACCGACCTCACACAACAATGTACGAACATTAAGAATCTTTCTGACTGTACCGACCACACACAACAAGGCATCAACATTAAGATCCATTCTGACTGTACCGACCACACACAACAATGTACGAACATTAAGAACCTTTCTGACTGTACCGACCAAACACAACAATGTACGAACGTTAAGAACCTTTCTGATTGTACCGACCACACACAACAATGTACGAACATTAAGAACCTTTCTGATTGTCCCGACCACACACAACAATATACGAACATTAAGAACCTTTCTGACTGTACCGACCACACACAACAATGTACGAACATTAAGAACTTTTCTGACTGTACCGACCACACACAACAATGTACGAACATTAAGAACCTTTCTGACTGTACCGACCACACACAACAATGTACGAACATTAAGAACCTTTCTGACTGTACCGACCACACACAACAAGGCATAAACATTAAGAACCTTTCTGACTGTACCGACCACACACAACAAGGCATGAACATTAAGAACCTTTCTGACTGTACCGACCACACACAACAATGTACGAACATTAAGAACCTTTCTGACTGTACCGACCACACATAACAATGTGCGAACATTAAGAACCTTTCTGACTGTACTGACCACACACAACAAGGCATAAACATTAAGAACCTTTCTGACTGTACCGACCACACACAACAATATACGAACATTAAGAACCTTTCTGACTGTACCGACCACACACAACAATGTACGAACATTAAGAACCTTTCTGACTGTACCGACCACACACAACAATGTACGAAAATTAAGAACCTTTCTGACTGTACCGACCACACACAACAATGTACGAACATTAAGAACCTTTCTGACTGTACCGACCACACACATCAATGTACGAACATTAAGATCCTTTCTGACTGTACGGACCACACACAACAATGTACGAACATTAAGAACCTTTCTGATTGTACCGACCACACACAACCATGTACGAACATGAAGAACCTTTCTGACTGTACCGACCACACACAACAATGTACGAACATTAAGAACCTTTCTGACTGTACCGACCACACACAAGAATGTACGAACATTAAGAACCTTTCTGACTGTACCGACCACGCACAACAATGTACGAACATTACGAACCTTTCTGACTGTACCGACCACACACAACACAACAATGTACGAACATTAAGAACCTTTCTGGTTGTACCAACCACACACAACAATGTACGAACATTAAGAACCTTTCTGACTGTACCGACCACACACAACAATGTACGAACATTAAGAATCTTTCTGACTGTACTGACCACACACAACAATGTACGAACATTACGATCCTTTCTGACTGTACCAACCACACACAACAATGTACGAACATTAAGACTCTTTCTGACTGTACCGACCACAACACAACAAGGCATGAACATTAAGAACCTTTCTGACTGTACCGACCACACACAACAATGTACGAACATTAAGAACCTTTCTGACTGTACCGACCACACACAACAATGTATGAACATTAAGAACCTTTCTGACTGTACCGACCACACTACAATGTACGAACATTAAGAACCTTTCTGACTATACCGACCACACACAACAATGTGCGAACATTAAGAACCTTTCTGACTGTACCGACCACACACAACAAGGCATGAACATTAATAACCTTTCTGACTGTCGATCCCTCACACAAGAAAAATGTGCATGTTTAAAATCTTTCTGACAGGACCGACCGCAGAAAACATGAACAACATTTAGAATTATTTATGGCTGTACCAAATGGACACAAGACATGAATATTTAAAATCTTCCTGGCTGTCCCGATTGGACACAACAAGATATGAACATTTAGACTCTTTCTGACTGTGCCGATCGCACATGACAAAATATGAACATTTAGAATTTCTGAGACAATACTGAACGCACAAGACAAAATATGGACAACCTTTAGAATCATTTATGGTTGCCAAATGCACACAACAAAGATGAACATTTACAATATTTCTGAATGTGCCCATCGCACAAGACCAAACATGGAATAGGAAAAATCTCTTTGACTGCCGATCGTACACAACAAAGCATAAACAGGAACCATAAAAAAACACGAAAAAAGAATAAGAATGCGCGTATCTAATACAACCAGACAAGACAGGCGCAAACTTTCAGCCAACTGGCCTTTGTCAAGCGTAAGATCACAAACACACAAACACCAAATACAAAAATTAGGAGAAAAAAACTTTAACTTCCCTGCTGCTCCGTCCAGTGTGAGAAAAGAAATAAATGGTAAGAATCTGTCTGAGAGTGTCGACTGGACACAACAACAAATGAACAGTCACAATATGTCAGAGAGTGTTGCCTGGACACAACAACAAATGAACAGTCACAGTATGTCAGAGAGTGTCGACTGGACACAACATGAAATCAACAGTCACAGTATGTCAGAGAGTGTCGACTGGACACAACATGAAATCAACAGTCACAGTATGTCTGAGAGTGTCGACTGGACAAAACAACAAATGAACAGTCACAGTATGTCAGAGAGTGTCGACTGGACACAACAACAAATGAACAGTCAGAATCTGTCTGAGACTGTTGACTGGACAACAAGACAGTGCTGTGCGTGCGTGCGTGCGTGCGTGCGTGCGTGCGTGCGTGTCTGTTTCAGCGCTTAGATTTGATTTTATCAAGAGTTTGCGCTATATAAATATTGTAATTATTATTATTATAGCACAAGACGAAATATGGACAACATTTAAAATTGTTTATGGCTGCCAATAGCACACAACAAAGATGAACATTTAGAATATTTCTTACTCTGCCGATCACACAAGACAAAATATGAAAATATTTGAACATTTGTGACTGTGCCAATCACACACAACACGATATGAACATTTTGAATCTTTCTGACTTTGCTGATCGCACACCACAAAACACAAACATTAAGAATCTTTGTTACTATCGACCGCACACAACAAGATATGAATGTTTAAAATATTTCTGACTGTGCCAATGGCACAAAATTACAATTATTATTGACTTAGCAATCGCACACGACAAAATATGAACAACATTTAGAATTTTTTTGTGACAGTGCTGAACGCACAAGACAAAATATGGAGAACATTTAGAATTATTTATGACTGTCACTCGCACACAATTAAGATGAACATTTACAATATTTCTGACTGTGCCGATCGTACAAGACGGAACATGGAACAGTGAAAACCTCTGTGATTGCCGATCGTACACAACAAAGCATAAACAGTAACCATAAAAAACACGAAAAAAGAATAAGAACGCGTATCTAATACAACCAGACAAGACAGGTGCAAATTTTCAGCCAACTGGCCTTTGTCAAGGTAATATCACAAACACACAAACACCAGATACAAAAATTAGGAGAAAAAACTGAAACTTCCCTGCTGCCCCGTCCACTGTGAGAAAAGAAATAAACAATCAGAATCTTTGTGAGACTGCCGACTGGACACAACAAGAAATGAACAGTCAGAATCTTTGTGAGACTGTCGACTGGACACAACAAGAAATGAACAGTCAGAATCTTTGTGAGACTGTCGACTGGACACAACAAGAAATGAACAGTCAGAACCTGTCTGAGACTGTCGACTGGACACGACAAGAAATGAACAGTCAGAACCTGTCTGAGACTGTCGACTGGACACAACAAGAAATGAACAGTCAGAATCTTTGTGAGACTGCCGACTGGACACAACAACAAACGAACAGTCAGAACATGTCTGAGACTGCCGACTGGACACAACAAGAAACGAACAGTCAGAACCTGTCTGAGACTGTTGACTGGACACAACAAGAAATGAACAATCAGAACCTGTCTGAGACTGTCGACTGGACACAACAAGAAATGAACAGTCAGAACCTGTCTGAGACTGTCGACAGGACACAACAAGAAATGAACAGTCAGAACCTGTCTGAGACTGTCGACTGGACACAACAAGAAACGAACAGTCAGAATCTTTCTGAGACTGTTGACTGGACACAACAAACGAACAGTCAGAATCTTTGTGAGACTGCCAACAGGACACAACAAGAAATGAACAGTCAGAACCTGTCTGAGACTGTCGACTGGACACAACAAGAAATGAACAGTCAGAACCTGTCTGAGACTGTCGACTGGACACAACAACAAATGAACAGTCAGAATCTTTGTGAGACTGTCGACTGGACACAACAAGAAATGAACAGTTAGAATCTGTCTGAGACTGTCGACTGGACACAACAAGAAATGAACAGTCAGAATCTTTGTGAGACTGCCAACAGGACACAACAAGAAATGAACAGTCAGAATCTTTGTGAGACTGCCAACAGGACACAACAAGAAATGAACAGTCAGAACCTGTCTGAGACTGTCGACTGGACACAACAAGAAATGAACAGTCAGAACCTGTCTGAGACTGTCGACTGGACACAACAACAAATGAACAGTCAGAACCTGTCTGAGACTGTCGACTGGACACAACAAGAAATGAACAGTCAGAACCTGTCTGAGACTGTCGACTGGACACAACATTAAATGAACAGTAAGAACCTGTCTGAGACTGTCGACTGGTCACAACAAGAAATGAACAGTCAGAACCTGTCTGAGACTGTCGACTGGACACAACATTAAACGAACAGTCAAAACCTTTCTGAGACTGTCGACTGGACACAACAAGAAATGAACAATCAGAACCTGTCTGAGACTGTCGACTGGACACAACAAGAAATGAACAGTCAAAAGCTGTCTGAGACTTCCGACTGGACACAACAAGAAATGAACAGTCAAAACCTGTCTGAGACTGCCGACTGGACGCAACAACAAACGAACAGTCAGAACCTGTATGAGACTGTCGACTGGACACAACAAGAAATGAACAGTCAGAATCTTTGTGAGACTGCCGACTGGACACAACAACAAACGAACAGTCAGAACCTGTCAGTGACTGTCCACTGGACACAACAAGAAATGAACAGTCAGAATCTTTGTGAGACTGCCGACTGGACACAACAACAAATGAACAGTCAGAACCTGTCTGAGACTGTCGACTGGACACAACAACAAACGAACAGTCAGAATCTTTGTGAGACTGCCGACTGGACACAACAACAAACGAACAGTCAGAATCTTTCTGAGACTGTCGACTGGACACAACAAGAAACGAACAGTCAAAACCTGTCTGAGACTGTCGACTGGTCACAACAACAAATGAACAGTCAGAACCTGTCTGAGACTGTCGACTGGACACAACAAGAAATGAACAGTCAGAACCTGTCTGAGACTGTCGACTGGACACAACAAGAAATGAACAGTCAGAACCTGTCTGAGACTGTCGACTGGACACAACAAGAAATGAACAGTCAGAACCTGTCTGAGACTGTCGACTGGACACAACAAGAAATGAACAGTCAGAACCTGTCTGAGACTGTCGATTGGACACAACATTAAATGAACAGTCAGAACCTTTGTGAGACTGTCGACTGGACACAACAAGAAATGAACAGTCAAAAGCTGTCTGAGACTTCCGACTGGACACAACAACAAACGAACAGTCAGAACCTGTCTGAGACTTCCGACTGGACACAACAACAAACGAACAGTCAGAACCTGTCTGAGACTGCCGACTGGACACAACAACAAACGAACAGTCAGAACATGTCTGAGACTGCCGAGTGGACACAACAACAAACGAACAGTCAGAACATGTCTGAGACTTCCGACTGGACACAACAACAAACGAACAGTCAGAATCTTTGTGAGACTGCCGACTGGACACAACAACAAACGAACAGTCAGAATCTTTGTGAGACTGTCGACTGGACACAGCAAGAAACGATCAGTCAGAATCTGTCTGAGACTGCCGACTGGACACAACAAGAAATGAACAGTCAGAATCTTTGTGAGACTGTCGACTGGACACAACAAGAAACGAACAGTCGGAACCTGTCTGAGACTGTCGACTGGACACAAC
>JAPXFY010000021.1:69828498-69830998 GCA_030674185.1 Monoplex corrugatus | reverse complement strand
ATTTGGCCCATTCTGTGGGGAAAATACCATTTTCAAATAACTGATTAAATAGAATGACTATAAAGTTTAACACTGAATCGCTGGAATGCTTTAACATTTCTCCCAGAATTTTGTCTGGTCCAGCACTTTTACCATTTTTCAGTTTTTTAATACTGTCAATTATCTCCCTTCTTGATAATGCATCATTAAATAATGGTTCTTCATACTCATTTGTATCCAAATTGCCATCATCTTCAATTTCTGCCCCGGATCCAGAACTTTGAAATATTGTGTGAAAGTGATTAAGGATTATTTCGTTATAGATTATGGCTTTTCTATTAAGTGTTCTGATTGCCGACCAGAATAATTTTGAGTCTTTAATAGAGTCTTTGAGTTTATTTATTTTTGCTTCTTCAAATTCCCGTTTCTTTTGTCGTTTCAATTTTATGTATTCAGATCGCTCTTTCACATAAACATCTTTCAGTTCTTTTTTTTTACTTCCTAATCTGTTCCTCTGAAAGCTTTTAAGAAGCCTCTTTACGTGTTTCTTTTTATGCTCACATTCATCGTCAAACCAGTCATCTAAACATTTCTTTCTTTTGCCAACCCTTCTGACCATACATGCGGCTGCACTATACATTGCTTGAGCAAAAATATCTACACAGCTATTTACATCAACATTCATTACCTGATAAGCCTCATGAAGGCGATTGTTAAAATCATCTGAATTTTGTTCAGCCTCAAATATATATGCGTTTTCTTCCGACCAAATGATTTTTTCCTGCATGCATGATTCCTGAGTTTCTGAACATTTTTACATTCCATTTTCCCATGTCATTTCTATCGGCAAATGCCAAGAATTAAGACAATCACTTACAATCATGTTACAGTTATGTGAAAATTTATCAGGGACAAGAAAATAGTAGTCAATAACACTGCATCCATTCGGTGATACAAAAGTGTATTCTCCTTCCTTGTCGCCATCACAAAACCCATTCATAATGTCAAGATCAAATATAAAGCACAAGTCTAACAAGGAATTTCCAAAGTTATTTTCAGTTTCATCTTTAGAATGCCTGGAAAAATTTTCATCAGGATCATCACAATATAGACTAAAATTTGACTAAAAGTTTGTCATTTCTTCGCCTTTTGATTGACACAATCCTGTTCTTGCATTTAAATCGCCACAAATCATCAGATACACATCATCCTGTCGTACAGCATACAATACACTTTCTTCCAACATCACTACTCCGTCTTTCAATTCTGTGTTATTATACAGAGGACTACCTTCAGGTGCAACATAACAATCAATTAAAACAACATCTTTGTCAGTACTAAGAACATTCTTATTTAGCTTTACTGCCACAGCATTATAACATTCAAATTTAATTTCTTCTACAAATTGTTGTAAACATTTTTTTATGAGTAGCACAACACCTCCCGAGTTCCTTCCGAAGTATGATAGTTTCTTGGCTGGAGCAGTGAATTTTATAAACTGTGTAAATATCCCAGAAAAATCAAATGATACATCAATAAATGTTTCTGATAAACATACAAAATCAAAAGAATTAATACAGTTTACAAAAGAGGCATCATTTAATTTATTGTATAAATTTTCTACATTATAGGAAAGAAAACGCCAAGTTGCTGAGTGGTCATGCTTATCCTATTTTTTCATCTTGCTACGCAAAGGGCGGTCACCACTGCCACCAGTCTGATTTCCCAGGTAACGGCGCAACCCCGGCTGTCTGCTCGCGGAACTCCTTCCCCAGCGCATGTCGGTAGGCTGGTCTATTACTACACGACAAGGGGAAACCCCGTCACCTCTCCCACTTGCCCCTGTCTGTTGACCAGTCCGGAACCCGTGGCCAGGCCTGTGACGTCACGCAGCGACGAAGACCCGTTACCTCTCCCTGTTCCCCGACTTGACTGGCCAGTCCGAGAGGCGTCTGCATCATGGAGAGACCAGCTGTTGGTCAGGTGTTGCACGTGTGTCACGGGAGATTTCTCGACCATCCTCGTCACCCATAGTACTCGCCTCGTCACAGCATCGCCTGGGGTAGCTGGGAGAAGGGGACTCCCCGTAGCGTGCACGATCTTGAGCCAAATCGTTCTGTTGTCGTGATAGGGGGGTTGTATGTGCCATGCACACAGTGTTGTCTCTGCCCGTCGCTGTCACCTGGGCATAGGTACGGGAATCGGGTAGGTAAGGACCCATCACCATCACTCCTTTTTTGAAAAAAACTTTTCTCCCCTCTCTTCTGGCTTGAGCAACAAAGTTAGCTTGACGCCTTGTGAGGTCGTTTGACACGTTAATACCTTGTTCCTTCAACTTGTCTCGCGTGTTTTTGTTTGTGAGTACACGCATTTTCTCTCTCCATTGCGTAAAACGCGCTATTACTGGTCTGGGTTGGTCCTGTTTAGCTTGTCCCACCCTGTGTGCTCTCACAAAATCGTCTTGTGTCCATGTCTTTGTGTCATTGATACTGTTCAATAGACTGACTAGTGTAGCCACACA
>JAPXFY010000021.1:69794756-69822340 GCA_030674185.1 Monoplex corrugatus | reverse complement strand
TGGGTTTATGTGTAGGCCTAAGGCTTGTGCCGTGATCATTCTGGATCTTCTCCATTACATGGCACCTGTGACATTAGCGCATATGGAATTCTTTCCAAGCGCGGAGACATATTGAGAAAATAAAAATGAAATGAAACTGAAACTGTTGAACATAGTAGCTCTTCGTCTGTGTAACGCTACGTGAGTGTGTCTATGTGGATGCGTATGCGCCTTTTTGTGGTCGTATGTACGTATGTGTGTGTGTATGTGTGTCTGTGTGTATCTGTGCGTGTGTGTGTGTGTGTGCGTGTGTGTGTGTGTGTGTGTGTGTGTGTGTGTGTGTGTGTGTGTGTGTGTGTGTGTGTGTGTGTGTGTGTAGCGCACGAGCGCACGTGTGTGTTTGTGTATGTGGGCGTGTCTGTGTGTACATGTGTGTGTAATACTCGTATATATTAATCTTTATTGTGTTCATTTATCGTTGAATTTTGTTTCCTGTAGATGCCGCAGGTTTAAAGGCCAACTTCGAAGTGCGAGTTTATGTCGACAAATATGCTTACAATGAGTAAGTATAATGCTTGTGCAATCGTTGTAATGACACAATAAGCACAATAAAATGATGATGATGATGATGACGACGACGACGACGATGATGATGATGTCATAATGATGATGATGATTATGATGATGACGACGACGACGATGGTGCTGATGGTGGCGATGATCATGGCGATGATTGTGATTGTGATTAATGATGATGATGATGACAACGACGACTACGATGACGACGACGATGATGATGACGATGATAACAACGATGCAATGTCCCGTCAGTCTGTTGTTGTCTTCATGACAGATCAAAGACCAATCCTACTGGCACACATATTCATCCTCAGGCACTGCGTAGGAAGCAATCCTGTGGTCTTGGGTTCTGCTTCTGCCAGTCCTCTCTTGTTGATTAGCAGCTCGTTCTTGTCAATGCATAGGGCTTATGTGCAAGCCTGAGGCGCATGTGATGATCGTTTTGGATCTTCTTTATCACATGACGTCATAATAGTCATACTGGATCTTCTTTATCACATGGCATCATAATGGTCATTTTGGATCTTCTTTATCACATGACGTCATAATGATCGTTTAGGATCTTCTTTATCACATGGCATTATAATGATCATACTGGATCTTCTTTATCACATGGCATCAGTGACAGTGCATTTGGAATTAATTCTGGCTGCACAGATGTTCTCTATAAAGAATCTGAAACTAAAACTGAACCTGTTCAAGTGTGATTGTCTCCCCTCTCTCTGTCTCTCTCTTTCTCTGTGCCTTGCAAGCACTGTTGTCGCCAGGTCACTCTGTTATGGGCAGTGACTTCCCATTGGTGGTGTTGATACCACAGATGATGATAAGGCTTTCACACAGTCCTTGTATATCATTTCATGTACCGAAATTATTATCTCATGAAAGTTTATGCTTAAAAAGTAATGATCGTATATAAGCATGTTTATTTTTATTTTTTGTTTATGTGGGGGTTTTCTTTTGTTTTGTTTTTTCTTGGAGGGGGGGGGGGGGAGTGGATATTCTTTTTTTCCCTCTGTCTTGTGTGTGTGCGTAAATGTTGAAAGCATGTTAAAGCAGTAGCTTTGCCTAATGGAATTCAAACCTGGAGTGTTCCAGTCCATCAGTCCACAAAGTCACAGTGGCAGGTCGTATATGCAAATAAGATGAAATAGTCCCAGTGTCCAAAGAAGACAGCTCTCTCCCCTGACAAAAGCTTCATGAACAAGCACAACATTGGTTCCAAGACGCAGGCTGCTCGTTGTAGTGGACTTACATCCAAATTTGTCATCACTGTTATTTCCCTTTACACCACAGTGTTCGGGACATTGTATACACGTGAGCTTTTACTGTTGAATATTACTCAGTGCTTCATGTCAGTGTGGAATTCACACTCCAACTTTCCACTTTCTGAAGTAGGTTCATAGAGTGAGTCAGGATGAAGGCTTAACTCTTTTATCTCATCTTGTGAAGCCATCTATTTGAGAACGTGTGTGACTGCTCAGCTTTCACCGTGAAACTTTATATACAGCATTTTCTTCATGTATGGTGCTTCCATTAAGTTTGATAGTGAAGTCCCATATATGTTTCTTAGTGACAGAGTCATCAGTGTAATATGATCTTGTCTTTTGCATTGCAGCAACTTTTGTCAGTGAGCATCTTGATGTCAGAATCAGATTTACCTCATCCTGCTTGCAGCAATGTCTTCTAAGATTGTGTGCCATTGGTTTTTGTTTTTTCTTTTTTGTTTTGTTTTGTTTGTTTTATTTTGTTTTGTTTTGTTTTGTTTTGTTTTGTTTTGGATGCATTTTCCTTTTTTTTCTATTACTTCTTTCTGTCTTTTTTTGTTGGTCCTTTGAATTCTAAGCTGGCATGTGTGCTGAATGGATTCTCTTGCCTGTCACATCCCTTAGTCTCTCTACCTTGAAGTCGACTACCTTTTATCTTTTTCTAACCATATCACAAGTGAATTTTGTGGGCTTTCCTGGTGGCTCCAAGGATCACCCTCGCTGCTTCATTCTGTATTGTTATTCCAAGAGACTGCTCTGTGATAAAGCTGTGAGACAAAGCTCTTAGTCAAAAACATATTCTCAATCCTTACGTTGCTGCCACTAAAAGGGATGATATTGTTCATTTACCCTTGATTTCCATTGCTTTTTAGAACCACAGCTGTTTTACATTTGAGAGTGGAGATGTCAGCAAGGTATCTAAAACAAAAACTATCAGAAGAAAGTGTATCTGATGCAAACAAAATGTGCCCTCACATGGCACAATTACGGTCATATACTGACATAAGCATAAAGTATTTAGAATATTTCACGCTTACGAGCCTACAAAAATGTCTAGTGATATTACATTTGTTATAGTACATCTCTTCAATGACTTGAGTCAAATTGCAGCTGATGTTACATATGTGTTTATGCATGTAACTGTGTTTGTGTATATGTAAAAATGTATATCTATATATGAAGTCAGACTGTGCTGGTGGAGCTACTGTAAGAAACACAGGTAGCAATATAAGCATGCAAGTGGATTACTATGTTTGATTGGAATGAAATATGTTTTATGCATCGTATAATAGGGTATTGTCAGGAGAGACTTAAGACTTGGCCATGCCACAAGGCTTTCATTCTTCAGCATCAATACTTTTCTTAATTACTGATCATTAGTGATTCAGTCAATAGATACATCGTCAATCAACCCATGAATTAATTAATCAATCTGTTGAACAATCAATCCACTTACCAATTAATGTATCATTCCGTTTTAAGTTTTCATCTCTATATTTTGTGTACTGTAGCACACCGCGCCCATGCGTGTGTAGATCTATGTGTGTACGTACATGTGTGTGCGCGCGTATGTACGTGTGCGTGCATTGACGCGAGAGCCCATTGGTGATGAGCTATGTTGTGTACTTTTTGTTACAGGTGGAATGAAAAACTCCTACAACCCCTTGGCAAAGATAAACAGATTACAGATTTTGTTAAGGCTTTGTTCTACAGGGTAAGCCATACTTTTTGTTCTATCTTCCTCTTTTCTCAATTATTTCTTTTTAAAGAAAGGACAGATTGTTTCGTTTCGACCTGAGGAACGTGCTGTCAATCTGTCTGTCTGTCTGTCTGTCTGTCTGTCTATTATCTAAACGTGTTAACAAGGTTTTGTCAGCTGTTTCCTGATGACTTTATATCGGATTATCACAACAGTTTTAGAAAATCCTGTAAAATTGCTTTTCATACACTGGCCTCAAAAACTGAGGTATTTGTTTGCCTGTGTAAATTTCATCTTAACAGCTGTCCTCCAAAATGTTATTTGGGACCCCTCAAAACTTCCGAGCTTGAATCTAAATTGGTAAAGATCTATCCAGTTCTATCCTTTATTTCATTCTGGTCTCTGTGTTACTGAAATGTCACCAAGCTCGGCATACAGATAAAGATTAACCCTTTAATTCCCGTACCCTGTCCACCAGCATCCTGTATTGCCAACCATGCTAGCATAGCAAAAACTTAACCCTTTGACTCCCTCTCCCCATCCACCAGCTTCCTCCAGGAAGTGATGAGCAGGATGAGGGAGTCAAAGAGTTAAGCTTTAGTATTGGGGGATAGGGGTTCAGGGGTCGAAAGGGTTAGGACAGAGCGTGCTGCTGTACTGCTACAAGAGCTGGACTACCTACTGATGGCACGTTCACCAGCTCAATAACGTTGTGGACTCCAGATGGTTAGTATAGCAAACGACGGGAGATTGGGGGGGGGGGGGGGGGGGGAGGGCGCTAACTGGCTTAGTGGTAGTGGATGGCCAGCTGTCTTGTTAATAGTGTCTGGAATCTGGTGATTGAGTCAGCTTGAAAATTACACTCCTTTGTGGTGCTGTGTAAGAGTTACTTTGTTGGCTGATCCGCTTTGCGGGATTGTGTGGTAAAACATCTGTCGCTGTGTCGGCTCTAATTGTTTACAATGGTCGTAGATGAAACGTTTTCATCTTGTTTAGTACGAATCAGTCTGACCTTTGTTTTTTGTGTGGTGTCAAGAATTTGTCGATACTGATCACTTAACCACCTTAAAGAAGAATGGGAAGCTGAAATGTTTCCTGCGGTCTTGGAGAGTTGAGAAGCTGTTCTTCTGCAGGGGCCTTTGTATGCTGCTTTGGGTACAGGATTAGCTGTCAACTGTGATGAAGCGTGCTGCACTTCTCTGTACTCTCTCTCTCTCTCTCTCTGGCATGTCAATGTCCTTTTCTGTATGGAGGTCCCATATGGTGGCACAATATCCTAAGGCAGAATGAACAATGATATATACGCATTGAGTTTGATGGTGTTGGGCAGTGGCGAAGGCCTCGTCTTAAAATCTTAAGGTGTTATTGGCTGTTTTGGCAATTTTGGTGATATGATTATTCCATTTTAGGTCGTTGGATAGTTAGATGCCCAGGTAGGGAATGTTTGATATGTGTTTCAAAATAGGATTATTGAGAGCGTAATGGAAGGAGGTTTTGTTTTTGATGCTCAGGATGAAACATTTAGGAGCACTGAATTTCAACCCCTAGATCGTCGCTCAGGTTTCGAGGTTTTTCATGTCTTGATGTAGGGGAAGACAATCTTAGAAGACGTTGATTTCCCTATACAGCTTCCTGTGTGGTACTGTATCAAAAGCCTTTGAGAAGTCAACGATCGCAGTGTCTACATGCCAGCTTTTGTCAGAGGAAGATAAAAGTAGTGGGTTGTTGTCAGTAGCTGGGTTTCACAGTGTGTCCAGATCTGACACCATGCTTAAATGAGATAGAATGTTGAGGGTTTCAAGGTGTTGATGGACGTGGAGGCTTATAATGTGTTCCAGTGTTTTGCAAGGGAATAAAGTGAGTGAGACTAGGAAGTAGTTTTCAGGGGCGTGGCAGTCGCCTTTTTCAAATTCCAAGAGACGTTTGCTGTTAACCACATCTTGGGTACAATACCTGTGTCTAAGGTTTCTGATAGATGAGTTTAGAGCTGGGGTGATGCTGTCCGCGCAAATCTTCAGCATTGTGTTTGGTATATCATCAGGGTCTGTGGCTTTATGGGGTTTTAGATGCCCAGCAGTTTGGCAAAACCTGCAGTGGTAATCTGGATTTTTTGGATGGATGAGGGTAGTAGGTGGTAGTTGGTCATCTGTGTCTGTCGTGAATAGTGATCTGAATTGTGTTAGTTAGAGTCTAGCCGTCTGCTTGGCGTCATTGTGTACCCCGTCACCTGCTCTGAGAAATAAGACACCGACATTGTCTGTCTTCCTTGCTGTGATAAAGCTTCAGGGTGGTCTAGAATAGTTTTTTTCATACTCTCCTGTTTTTTGCTTGTTTTGTTTTTGTTTTGTTTTTTCACATTTCTATTCTGCTCTTCTGATTTCACACTCACAATATTTTTGCGAGATTCAATGGTCTGACCAGTCACAGAATGTCTCGATACGTTGGTACAGCTTTCTCTTCCATCTCAGGAGTTTGATGATAGATGAGTTAATCCCAGATACACAGGGATGTTTTTTGACATGCTCTGGGGGATGTTGCGGTCTGTGGTTTTCAGGAAAAAATGTGAAGGTGGTACAGAGGTCCTCTAACTCACGGTCATCATTGTGTTGTTGTTGGATGAGCTGAGCTGTGCTGTCAAGCTGGGTGTGTATTTTGTCCGAGTTGGCCTGATGAAAGTTGTAGGATTTCTTTGTTTTCACTCCCATGGTTTGTGATTTGGTGTTGAAGTCAGACACCACCATGGTCATGATCAGATAGACCTGCTACACTGTTGGAGGATTTCATGAGGGACGGATTGGAGACAAACACAAGATCAGTGGTACTGGATTGTCAGTGGTATTGGATTGTCAGTGGTATTGGATTGTCAGTGATACTGGATTGTCAGTGGTATTGGATTGTCAGTGGTACTGGATTGTCAGCGGTATTGGATTGTCAGTGGTACTGGATTGTCAGTGGTACTGGATTGTCAGCGATATTGGATTGTCAGTGGTACAGGATTGTCAGTGGTACTGGATTGTCAGCGGTATTGGATTGTCAGTGGCATTGGATTGTCAGTGGTACTGGATTGTCAGTGGTACTGGATTGTCAGTGGTATTGGATTGTCAGTGGTATTGGATTGTCAGTGGTACTGGATTGTCAGTGGTACTGGATTGTCAGTGGTATTGGATTGTCAGTGGTACTGGTTTGTCAGTGGTATTGGATTGTCAGTGGTACTGGATTGTCATGTGGGTTATATAGGTCTGTATTAGAAAAGCAGAGGAGGTTACGTCCACGTTGGATTGTTGGGTGGTTGTGTGGATGGATATGCTCTTCACGGTGCAGTCATCCTGTTTGATATGTGACAGTTTGAAGTCACCAGCAAGGATGATGTGTTTGTCTTTGGTTGTTAATCTTTTAAGGGATTTTTGAAATTCTTCAGCATCTGTTGCGTGTCGTCAGGATATATGTTGGTAATTGCTGACAAATTGGGTGGAGTGCGTATGGAATTGTCCGAGTGTTACGACCAAACTCAAAATTCCGAACTCGAAAGTAGTCTCCGATAAACCAACATCTCTGCTGCCTCAGTTCTTTTGAAATCAGTGTTTCTCAGAGTCCAGGCTTCGCAGTCATAAATCATGACTGGCTAGATTAAACATTTTAAAAATCTAACTTTCAGGCCAATTGGCATACCTCTGTCTTTTCAGAGGTTGTTGAGTTAGACTATTTTTGCTTTGCCATTCCAATTCTTATTTTGATGTTTTGGAGCAGGTTCCATCATCAGTTTTTACAGAACCAAGATATTTGAAATTCTTAGCGTTTTCTAAAGGAACTTTACAAATTAAGATGTCATGAAGATATTCGGTGTCTTTGCCTTAGATATATAGCACTTTTGTTATCGTGGCGTTCAACTGTAGGCCAGCCTTTTCGCCAGCTGCATCTACTCTGTACAGAATTCTTTTTATGCTGGTAATGTCTGCTAACAGCGCAGTATCATCAGCATAGCGCATGTTTGCAAGTATTTTCCCTCCTATCTGTATGCCCATGCCTTCTATGTCAGCATCTCTCGTGACTTTTCACAACAGAGGAAGCTGAAGAAAAGCGGCACACTGCAGGGAACAATCACGTTATTAATTTAAATAAAGCAGAGCAGACAGATCAGTAAAAGTAGAACCCAATGCTGCAGAACTCCTTTCCATACAGCACCCGAGAAGAAGACGTGCCTCAAGAACAACTGGTCTTGTATCCCACATCAAGAACTATACCAGGCGTTCACTCTTTGACTTCCACACCCTATCCACCAGCTGCAAAATTTAATCCATTGCCTCCCTCACCCAATCCACCAGCCTCTTAAAAGAAGCTGGTATTCAGGGTGAGGGGGTCAATGGGTTAAGGTTCTGCTTTGCTAGCATTGATGACGATGCCGGATGCCAGTGGACAGGTGAGGGGTCAAAGGGTTAAGGACCAGTATACCTTCATTTATCGGATCAAAGGGAGAGCCAATCGGTTGACGAGTTTTGGGCTGTCCATTTACCGAATTGAGTTGTTGACTGACATGCAGATTGAAAGAACTCACTGCTTGATTGTGTGTGAATGTGTGTGTGTGTGTGTGTGTGTGTGTGTGTGTGTGTGTGTGGTGTGTGTGTGTGTGTGTGTTGTGTGTTGTGTGTCTGTGTGTCTGTGTTTGTGTGTGTGAATGTGTATGCATGTGTGTGTGTGCGAGTGTGTTTGTGCTTGTGTGCGTGTATCTCTGTGTGTCTGTGCGTGTGTGTCTGTGTGTGTGTCTTTGTGTGTGTTTTGTGTGTGTGTGTGTGTGTGTGTTTGTGTGTGTATGAGTGTGTTTGTGTGTGTGTGTGTGTTTGTGTGTGTATAGTACGTTTGCGCATGTGTATGTGTGTGCGTGTTTCAGTGTGTGTGCTTGTGTGTGTGTGTGTGTGTCAGTGTGTTTGTGTGTGTGACTGTGTTTGTGCGAGTGCGCGTGTGTGTTTGTGAGTGTGTGCTTGTGTGTGTGTGTCTGTGTGCGTGTGTGTTTGTGTGTGTGTGTGTGTGTGTGTGTGTGTGTGTGTGCATGTGTTTCGTTCGTTCTTTGATTTAACGTCTTTTCACTATGAGTGATTTTAGACGATTGTGTGTGTGTGTGTGTGTGTGTGTGTGTGTGTGTGTGTGTGTGTGTGTGTGTGTGTGTGTGTGTGTGTGTGTGAGTGAGTGATCGAGCAAGGAAATGCATTGATGAGTGATGAATTGATTAATGGATGGGTGGATGGATGGATGGATGGATGGATGGATGGATGGATGGATGGACGGACGGACGGACGGATGGATGGATGATGGATGGATGATTGGGTGGGTGGATGGATGGATGGATGGATGGATGGATGATGAGTGGATGGATGATGAGTGGATGGACTGATGGGTGGATGGATGGATGGATGGATGGATGGATGGATGGATGGTGTGGATGGATGGATGGATGGATGGATGGATGGGTGGGTGGATGGATGGGTGGGTGGAGTGATTGATTGGTTGGTTTGTTGGTTGGTTGATTGCTTGCTTGAAGGATTGATTGAGTGATTGATTGATTGATCGATCGATTGATTGATCGATCGATTGATTGACTGCCATGTTCAGAAAGATAGGCAAGGATGTCAATGTGATAATTGCTGATGTTGTTATCAACAAGGTAATTTTTTCGTTCAATTTTATTTTCCGCCTCCACACACACACACGCACGCGCGACACACACACACACACACACACACACACACACACACACACACACACACACACACACACACACACACACACATGTACACACACAAGCACACACACAAGCACACACACAGACGCACCACACACACACACACACACACATTGACACACACATACCCACACACACATACACTCATTGTGGCATTCGTGACACTGATTTTTCCATGATTTGTACTGGAATAAAATATTCTTGACTTGACTTGACACACACACAGACACACACAGACACACACAACACACAACACACACACACACACACACACACACACACACACACACACACACACACACACACACACACACACACACACACACACACACACACACACACACACACACACACACACCATTTTTTTTTTCTTTCTTCTCTTTCTTTCATTTCGCTACCCCAGTTTCTAAACACGTCACTTAAGTGCTCTGCTTCCAGTCTTCGGATACATCACTAAAACTGTCTCTCTCTCACTCTCTCTCTATCTATCTCTCTCTGTCTCTCTTTCTGTCTCTCTTTCCCTCTCTCTGTGACTCTTTCCCTCTCTCTCTCTTTCTTCCTCTCTCTATCTCTCTCTCCTTCCCTCCCTTTCTCTCTTTTTCTCTCTCTCTCTTCTTTCGTCTCTCTCTCTATCTCTATCTCCCTCCCTCTCTCTCTCTCTCCCTCTGTGTCTATCTTTCTTTCTCTCTCTTTCTCTCTATCTCTCTCTTTCTTTCGCTCTCTCTCTCTCTCGTTTCTCCTCTCTCTCTCTCCCTCTCTCTCTCCCCTTTCTCCTCTCTCTCCCCCCCTCTCTCTCTCTCTCCCTCTGTCTCTCTCCCTCTCTCTCCCTCTGTCTCTCTCCCTCTCTCTCCCTCTGTCTCTGTCTGTCTCTCTCTTTCTCCCTCTCTCTCTCTCTCTCTTTTTCCCTCTCTCTATCTTACTCTCTCTCTTTCTCTCTCTATCTTTCTCTCTCTGCTCTCTCTCTCCCTCTCACTCTCCCCTCTCTCTCCCTCTCTCTCTCTCACTTTCTCTCCCTCTCTTTCTCTATCTGCCTCTCTCTCCCTCCCTCTTTCTCTCTCTCTCTCTTTCTATCTCTCTCTCTCTCTCTCTCTATATATATATATATTTATATATATGTGTGTGTGTGTATATATATCCCTCTCTCTCTCTCTCTCCCTCTCTCTCTTTCTCTCTCCTTCTCTGTCTCTCTCTCTCTCTCTTGCTCTCTGCCTCTCTGTCCTGTTTTCACCTTCTACTCTTTCCTTGGTTGGTCTTATTATTTCTTTTGTTTCTTTGATTCTATGTCTGTGATTTTACTATTTTAATAACATGTTAATGGAAAGAGGCATAGGTGCACTGGGTTCCATCCACGCCCTCGAATGCCTCTATTAACTTTGACTTGTGAGACCAGTCATGGCAATCAGCAAATAAAAACATGAAATCCCGTCAGGCAAAATAACAGCAAACGGCACAACTTTGAAACAGGTTTGATAAGTTTTAATATGTGGGAATGATCATTTCACCGGACGGCAGATGCACATCAGAAATAGCCAGCAGAATTGGCCAAGCCAAAACAGCATTCAAGAAGATGAAAAGCATTCTTACCAGCAAATACCTATCAATTGACATCAGGAAGAGAGTTCTTGAATGTTATATGGAACCGATAAAGTTACACGGTTGTGAGGCGTGGACAGACAACAAGCAGATCCAGAACAAGATTGAGGCAGCCGCAATGTTGTTTCTAAGAAGAATGTTGAGAGTTCCATGGATAGCAAAGAAAACAAACGAGACAGTCTTGATGGAGGCAGACACAAGAAGATCATTCATAAGGAAGATTAGGAAAAGACAGGCAACATTTATAGGCCATTTTATGAGGAAAGGGGAATTGGAGCACCTGGTCAGAACAGAAAAAGCTGGAGGGAAAGAGAACACCAGGTAGACCCAGGGAAAAAATAGTGGATGGACTTGCAGAGTGGCTGAAGACAGAGAGGGTGGAAGATGTGCTTGCTGCAACAAGGGACAGATACATATGCAGGGCCATGGTCGCCAACGCCATGCGGCAAGGCATTTGATGATGATGATGATGATGATGATGATGATGATGATGATGATGATGGTGATGAGTGGCAAGGACTAGCTTTAAGACTGGTCCAATGGGACCTAGTGCTATTATCATTTAAGTGATAAAGTATTGTGAAATCTGAAGTCTCTCTTCACCCCCACCACCCCTACCCCGTTTCTCTCTCTCTCTTCTTTCTTTTCCTCTCTCCCCCCCCCTCTCTCTCTCCCTCTCTCTCTCCCCTCCTCTCTCTCTCCCAATCTCTTTCTCTCCCTCTGCACGGATATTAGGAGGATATCAACTATTGAAAAATGAACATACGCCTTTGATATACTGTGTCTACAAGAAACTAGACACACAGAAAATAAATAGCTATCATTGATCAGTCTAACATTGGTATCATCTCAAAAGTTACACTGTGCTGACTCCTACAGCGTGGAATGGAAAGTGTTTAGGCTTTTTCTGAAACAGAGATAAAGGAAAAGTGAAAAACAGGAAAAGACAACCGGAGAACTTGGAAGTTTGTCACACTGTCTGTGTGTTTGTGGTGTGTTTGTTGATTGTTGTCTATGTGTCTGTAAGTTTGTCATGATATGTGTCTACCTTTTGTTTTATCATCTGCTGCATCGATTTTGGTTGGTGCATGTGTGAGTACTTGTATATGTGTGTGTTTCCTTTTTACTGCTGCTGTTGTTGTTGTTATTGCTGTTGTTGTCGTCGTTGTTGTTGACCATCATGAGTGTGTACGTATGTAATGTATGTTGTGTGTGTGTGTGTGTGTGTCAGTGTGTGTATATGTGTGTATTTACTGTTATTTGTTATTTCTCATTTTTTGCTTATTATTTATGTATTTCTTCATTTATTTATTTATTCATCTATTATTTATTTATCCATTTCTTTTTTATTTATTCATCTGTTTATTTATTTATCTATTCATTGTTTACTTATCTATTTCCTTTTCTCTTTCCTCAGAAATGGACGACAGACTGGCGAGGCTATGATTATGGAGATGTTTTCATCTTGTGGATAGGCAGTGGAGGATTTGTGTATTGACTGGGGCTGGGGGCTTTCTGTGATGTGAGACAAGTTTATAGAGAGTGGATCCGGATAGTTGTGTTATGATTCTGGCCTTTCATTATTTATTTATCTCTTGTTGTTGTTTTTCTTTGAAGATAAGATACACAGATACACACGTCATTTTCATTATTTATTTATCTCTTGTTGTTGTTGTTTTTCTTTGAAGATAAGATACACAGATACACACGTCATTTTCATTATTTATTTATCTCTTGTTGTTGTTGTTTTTCTTTGAAGATAAGATACACAGATACACACGTCATTTTCATTATTTATTTATCTCTTGTTGTTGTTGTTTTTCTTTGAAGATAAGATAACAGATTACACACGTCATTTTCATTATTTATTTATCTCTTGTTGTTGTTGTTTTTCTTTGAAGATAAGATACACAGATACACACGTCAATTTCAAATAACCGAGATCGTTCCAACGATAGACTGATTCAATGCTAGTACAAAAAAAGTAGGCTAGGTAAAACATAGGCTAGGTAGAAGGATCTCAGGACCTGGCCAGCTCATGGGTTCATGTGCAGGCTTAAGACTTGTGCCATGATCACCATCACATGGCACCTGTGACGTTAGTGCATATGGAATTCATTCCGAGTGCGGAGACGTCATCTTGGCAAACTGAAACTGAATTGTTATTGTTAGCCGATGATAATACTTTATTGTCTAAAATCCCAGTTTGTCCTCAAAGTCAGCAAAGTAATTGATGTCAAAGTAGCATCTGTCTCTCTTTCTCTCTTTCTCTCTCTGTCTTTCTTTCTTTTTCTCTCTGTCTTTCTTCCTTTCTCTCTTTCTTTCTTTTCTCTCTCTCTCTCTCTCTGTTTCTTTCTCTCTTTGTCTTTCTTTCTCTCTCTCTCTCTTTCTTTCTCTCTCTCTTTCTTTCCTCTCTCTCTCTTTCTTTCTCTCTGTCTCTCGTTCTTTCTCTCTCTCACTCTCTCTCTCTCTCTCTCTCTCTCTCTCTCTCTCTCTCTCTCCACTTCTTCTCTCCTTCTCTCTCTTGCTCTCTCAGCAGCAAGCGAAAGATGAAAAAAGAACATGTATCTTGTACATATGCTTATCTATTACCTTTCACTCGCTCCTTTTCTCTCTCAGTCTCTGTCTCTCTGTCTCTGTCTGTCTCTCTCTCTCTTCTTTCTCTCTCTCTATCTCTTCTCTCCTCTCCGTATTTCTATGTCTCTGTCTCTCTGTCTCACTCCCTCTGTCTATTTCTCTTTCACTCTCATTATCTCTCTCTCTCTCTCTCACACTCTCTCTCTCTTTCTCTTTCTCTCTCTCACTCTCTCTCTTTCTCTCTCTCTCTCTCTCCTTCTCTCTCTCTCTCTCTCTCTCTCTCTCTCTCTCTCTCTCTCTCTCTCTCTCCAGCGCCTGGTGTGTGAGTTTTCATGTGAGATAGAAGAATCCTAGAGACACATTTTCTTGCACAGGCACAGTAGGAGTAGAAATCTTGCAGTCCTTTGTTTTCTGCTTTTGCCAGTCCCTCTCCTGTTAAGCAGCAGTTGTTGTGCTTTGTTCAAACGTGATTGTGCCCTGTGTACTCTGCTGTCGCCAGTTTACTCTGTTGTATTAATAACAATGATGATGATGACTGCAGAAATGAAAGGGACCTACAAAACCTTGTGAATATAATAGAAATAGAAAGCAAAAATAAAGGGTTGGAGCTAAATAGTGAGAAGACTGAAGTCGTGGTAATCAGTAAAACACATGAAATCCCCTCATGCAAACTAACAGCAAATGGCACAACTTTGAGACAAGTTGTTAAGTTTAAATATCTCGGAACGGTCAACTCACCAGACGGCAGATGCACATCAGAAATAGCCAGCAGAATCGGCCAAGCCAAAACAGCATTCAAGAAGATGAAAAGCATTCTTTCCAACAAATGCCTATCAACTAACATCAGGAAGAGAGTTCTTAAATGTTATATAGAACCGATAAAGTTACACGGTTGTGAGGCGTGGACAGTCAACAAGCAAAGCCAGAACAAGAATGAGGCAGCCGAGATGTGGTTTCTAAGAAAAATGTTGAGAGTTCCATGGACAGCAAAGAAAACAAACGAGACAGTCTTGATGGAGGTAGACACAAGAAGATCGTTCATAAGGAAGATTAGGAATAGACAAACAATATTTATAGGCCATTTTATGAGGAAAGGGGAATTAGAGTACCTGGTCACAACAGGAAAGCTGGAGGGAAAGAGAACACCAGGTAGACGGACTTGCAGGGTGGCTGAGGACAGAGAGGGTGGAAGATGTGCTTGCGGCGACAAGGAATAGATGCATATGGAGGGCCATGATCACCAAAGCAATGTGGCAGGGCACGTAATGATGATGATGATGATGATGATGATGACGACGACGACGACGACGACCGACGACGACGACGACGACACCAACAAGAAAGTTAGCGATGATGGTGCATGTTTGCTAAAAAATCAACAGAAGCGAGCACGTCATACGCCATACAAGAACGTAAACTCCTTACACATGATGATTACTATGATAGTGATGATCATTATGTGATGACACAGGTGGTGATGATGACGATGATGATAATAATGATGATTGTGATAGTGATGAAGAGGATCATCGTCATAATGACGATTGTTATTATAATGATGATGGTGGTGGTGATGATGATGGTGATGATGATGGTGATGATGGCTGATAAATCCCACACATGTGTGCAGATTACCTGCTTACAAGTATGGGGACAGACGGCAATGGTGAACCCAGGCCCTGTGTCAGATGGACTACATCACCAACCAGTGCTGCACGTGCGAGGGCACAGGACTCTAGTTCCCTGTCCAGTCTGTTCCCTTACTTGACAACCCCTTATACCTGGCTCTCCTGGATACATGGCATGGATCATTTGAATACAGACTGTGCCTGTGTGCGTTAAAGATATCATTCAGATAGATATAAACAGGACCTATGTAGTGATATAAACATACGTATCAAAAGTTACATATACAATTCAAATCTATATAATACCTGTCAACGTGATATATGTAGTTTAGATAGACAGTACCTGTGTATGTCAAATATACCAGATAGATAGATATAAACAGTATCTATTTAGTGATATAAACAATACCTATCAAACAAAGGACATAACTCTTGAGAGTCACGTAGGAATTATCTCCCATGTTGCAGAGTATAAAGGTAGGCTTGGGCGCTCCTTTTTTGAGGAGTGTTCTGAGCTTACGGTTTTTGTGCTTTGTGTCTGCTTCTATGCTAGCTGAATGGGTAGCGCAAACTATGTTAGATTTGAAAAGTTCCACAACATGGGAGATAATTCCCACGTGACTCTCAAGAGTTATGTCCTTTGGTTGATATTATAAAAATTCACTCTGCTTCCCTCTTATTTCTTTGGTAATACCTATCAAAAGTTACATATACAATTCAAATCTATACGATACCTGTCTACGTGACCTACACAACTTAGATATAGACAATGTCTGTCCACGTGACTTACACCGCATAGATATAGACAATGTCTGTCTACGTGACCTATACCACATAGATATAGACAATACATGTCTACGTGACCTACACCACTTAGATATAGACAACACCTTTCTACGTGGCCTACACCACTTAGATATAGACAATCACACCATTTCATACAGTGGCCTACACCACTTAGATATAGACAACACCTGTCTAGTGACCTAACACATAGATATGGGCAATCACTGTCTACGTGGCCTACACCACTTAGATATAGACAACACCTGTCTACGTGACCTACACCACTTAGATATAGACAAACCTGTCTACGTGGCTTACATCACTTAGATATAGACAACACCTGTCTACGTGACCTACACCATTAGATATAGACAACACCTGTTTACGTGACCTACACCACTTAGATATAGACAACACCTGTCTGTGTTAATATACTGTTTACTTAGATTAGAACAGTACCTGTCTAAAAAGTTACATGTACAATTCAAATCTATAGAATACCTGTCTTCGTGACATATACTATTGAGATGTAGACGATATCTGTCTAACTGCACATACTAATTGCACATGTAAAATACCTGTCAAATGTGTCCTTTATCTAGCGGCACCTAATACCCATGTCTGCCTAACACATACCATTTAGACATAAAAAAATATTTAGGAACAGAACATATTCATAGTTATGCAACAAAAAGTGAACAGAAATGACAGAATTGTACCTGTTCAAACAATCAAACGGGCGGTTTTACAAATCGTAGTCTGATACAAACAGATAGATACAAGGAAAGAAGAAATAACTTCACGTCTTCAATAAACCACTGTAATGCATCGAAATTTATATTATCTTTTTTTTTTCTTTGTATGCGTGGGAATGGTGTGAATATGTGAATGTTTGTGTCTGTGAAAGAGAAGGAGGAAGAGGAGAAGGAGAGAGAAAGTGGAGAGACAGAGAGAGAGAGAGAGAGACGAGAAGACAGACAGACAGACAGACAGACAGACAGACAGAAAGAGACAGATAGAGAACCAGTCCTTTTGTTAGTCTTTAGAAACTATGTGGATGTAAGCAAACACATACGCGCGCACACACACACACACACACGCACACACACCCACACACACACACACACACACACACACACACACACACACACACACACACACACACACACACACAAGTAAGCACATAATATGCATTATATGGAAAGTGAGTCACCATCAAAACATAGACACGTATCATACACACACACACACAAGTAAGAACATAATATACATTATATGGAAAATGAATCACCATCACAGCATAGAAACGTATCACACACACACAAGTAAGCACATAATATACATTATATGGAAAATGAGTCAACATCACAGCATAGACACGTATGATACACACACACAAGTAAGAACATAATATACATTATATGGAAAATGAGTCACCATCAAAACATAGACACGTATCACACACACACACACACACACCACACACACACACACACACACACACACACACACACACACACACACACACACACACACACACACACACACACACACACACAAGTAAGAACATAATATACATTATATGGAAAATGAGTCACCATCAAAACATAGACACGTATCACACACACACACACACACACACACACACACACACACACACACACACACACACACACACACACACACACACACACACACACACACACACACACCACACACACACACACACACACACACACACACACCACACACACAAGTAAGAACATAATATACATTATATGGAAAATGAGTCACCATCAAAAATAGACACGTATCACACACACCACCACACCACACACACACACACTACACACACACACACACACACACACACACACACACGTATCACACACACACACAAGTAAGCACATAATATACATTATATGGAAAATGAGTCACCATCACAGCATAGACACGATCACACACACCACACACACACACACACACACACACACACACACACACACACACACACACACACACCACACACACACAACACACACACATTATGTGCTTACTTGTGTGTGTGTGTGTGTATGATACGTAAGCACATAATATACATTATATGGAAAATGAGTCACCATCAAAACATAGACACGTATCACACAACACACACACACACACAACACATTATTGTGTGTGTGTGTGTGTGTGTGTGTGTGTGTGTGTGTGTGTGTGTGTGTGTGTGTGTGTGTGTGATACGTGTCTATGTTTTGATGGTGACTTATTTTCCATATAATGTATATTATGTGCTTACGTATCATACACACACCACACACAAGTAAGCACATAATATACATTATCACTTATAGTGAAAAGACGTTAAATTAAAGAACGAACGAACGAACACACACACACACACACACACACACACACACACAACACACACACACACACACACACACACACACACACACACACACACACACACACACAAGTAAGCACATAATATACATTATATGGAAAGTGAGTCACCATCAAAACATAGACACGTATCACACACACACACACACAAGCAAGCACATAATATGCATTTTATGGAAAATGAATCACCATCAAATCATAGATACGTATCACACACACACACACAAGTAAGCACATAATTACATTATATGGAAATGAATCACCATCACAGCATAGACACGTATCACACACACACATACACCACTACACACACACACCACAACACACACACACACACACACACACACACACACACACAAGTAAGCACATAATATACATTATATGGAAAATGAATCACCATCAAATCATAGACACGTATCACACACACACACACAAGTAAGCACATAATATACATTATATGGAAAATGAATCACCATCACAGCATAGACACGTATCACACACACACACACACACACACACACACACACACACACACACACACACACACACACACACCACACACACACACACACACACACACACACACACAAGTAAGCACATAATATACATTATATGGAAAATGAATCACCATCACAACATAGACACGTATGACACACACACACATACACACACACACACACACACACACACACACACACACACACACACACAAGTAAGCACATAATATACATTATATGGAAAATGAATCACCATCACAACATAGACACGTATGACACACACACACACACACACACACACACACACACACACACACACACACACACACACACACACACACACACACACACACACACAAGTAAGCACATAATATACATTATATGGAAAATGAATCACCATCACAGCATAGACACGTATCACACACACACACACAAGTAAGCACATAATATACATTATATGGAAAATGAATCACCATCAAATCATAGACATGTATCGCACACACACACACAAGTAAGCACATAATATACATTATATGGAAAATGAATCACCATCAAATCATAGACACGTATCACACCACACACACACACACACACACACAAAACACACACACACACACACACACACACACACACACACACACACACACACACACACACACAACACACACACACACACATAGACACACACACACACAACACAAGTAAGCACATAATATACATTATACGGAAAATGAATCACCATCAAATCATAGACACGTATGACACACACACACACACAAGTAAGCACATAATATACATTATACGGAAAATGAATCACCATCACAGTATAGACACGTATCACACAACACACACACACACACACACACACACACACACACACACACACACACACACACACACACACACACACACACACAACACACACACACACAAGTAAGCACATGATATACATTATATGGAAAATGAATCACCATCAAATCATAGACACATATGACACACACACACAAGTAAACACATAATATACATTATATGGAAAATGAATCACCATCACACCATAGACACGTATGATACACACACACACAAGTAAGCACACAATATACATTATATGGAAAATGAATCACCATCACACCATAGACACGTATGATACACACACACACAAGTAAGCACACAATATACATTATATGGAAAATGAATCACCATCACACCATAGACACGTATGATACACACACACACAAGTAAGCACACAATATACATTATAGGAAAATGAATCACCATCACAGCATAGACACGTATGATACACACACACAAGTAAACACATAATATACATTATACGGAAAATGAATCACCATCACAGCATAGACACGTATCACACACACACACAAGTAAACACATAATATACATTATATGGAAAATGAATCACCATCACACCATAGACACGTATGATGGAGTCGTCACACAAACACAAAACCACTGCCATCTGTGACAAATGTTCTGCACACACCTGCATCACTTGAAATGACCAACAAACAGGTTTTAGTCTCTGTTCAACGTGGACAGTACTTCGTTACTTACTGCACATTATGCCCTTGATATGTAGGGCGGCAACGAAGATGGTCCACTGCTGTCTATCCACACACCAAAATACAACACACAATATAAGACTACACACATCCAAGTTTATAGAACATGGTCAAAATTCTACTTGTGTTTTACTTCTGAGTGGAGACGATTGACTGAAACATGCTTTTAATTGGGTTTTAAAAAACAAGATGAAAGGGGCGTAACTGAATGTTACAGGAGTAGAGTTCCAGATAACTGTAGTTTGGAGCTAGCCTACGTGGTCTGTGGCTGTAGGTATTTGTGTTCACTTTAAGTACTGTGAGGAGAAGTTCAGATCTGGACCACGAAGTTGATAGGCAGAGGATGCACCATTGGTGGGTGTCAGAGAATCAAGTCAGTGTGAACCATTATCATCATCATGTGCCCTGCTGCATGACGTTGGTGATCATGGCCCGCCATACGAGTCTATCCCTCGTTGCTGCAAGTTCATCTCCCACCCTCTGTCCTCAGCCACCCTGCAAGTCCATCCAGTACTTCCTCCCTGGGTCTACTGGTACTCTCTTTTCTCCAGCTTTCGTGTTATGACTATGTGCTCTAATTTCTCTTGCGTCACAAAATGTCTTATAAATGTTGCTTGTCTATTCCTAATCTTTATTAATGATCTTCTCGTGTCTGCCTCCTTCAAGACTGTTGCGTTTGTTTTCTTTGCTGTCCATGGAACTTTCAACAGTCTTCTTAGAAACCACATTTCAGTTGCCTCAATTTTGTTCTGACTGCGTGTTGACTGTCCACACATCACAACCATACAACAGTATTGGTTCTATCTAACACTGAAGAACTCTCTTCCTGATGTTAACTGATAGGCATTTGTTGTTAAGAACGTTTTTCATCTTCTTGAATGCTGTTTTAGCGTAGCTGATTCTGCTGGCTAATTCTGATGTGCATCTTGTATCTCGTGAGATGCCCGTTCCCAGATATTGAAACTTATCAACCTGTCTCAAAGTTGTGCCATTTGCTGTTATTTTGCATGAGGGGATTTCGTCTGAACCATAGACACACGAAATCTGATATCTCAATACATTACATGAAACAGAAAAGCTTTGTCCATGAGAGTAAGACATAAATCTGATGGCATAAGCAATCCTTGCTGAAGAGACACGTTCACGGTCGTCTTTACAATCACCAGAACTCTGGACACCACAACAGCTAGACTTTGAAATCCGGACCAATGTCCCCCGTGTCACCTCAACAGAAATACAAGATGACACAGTACACATGCCATTAATGGGGCAGCCGCTATCTCATCAACTTCCAAGGGGCTCAAAGCACAACTGCCAGTGCTGCTGCTGCAGGCAAACACTGTGCCAATTACGAAGTAGAAACAAAGGCACTCACATAATCTACCTCCATGATTCATAACACGGATGATACATGCCATCAAGTGCTCATCTTTTCACATATCTGCTCTGTTCTCCAAACTGTGGAGAATGACAAGGCTAACCCCCTTCCCCCATCTGACCAAGATTGTCCAGCAAGTCAGAAAAACCAAAGAAACAGTCCTCCAGTGGATGCCCACTCACTGCAGGATATCAGGAAACGAGACGGTATTATCATCTAGCAAAAAGAGGAGCCCCAGAAAACTAACCAGAGTGACAGCCTCAACTATAGCGAGATGAGGGGCATTACCACATCATTCTTTAAGTCACGGACACAGAAAGAAACGACTACTACCTTCTGTTTGGAGATCAGCATATGTGGTCCTCCTGAGGCTTTGAGCCGGGCATAACCAGCTCAGTGCCCATATGAACCACAAGTTCAAGCTGACGCCGTCACCGATTTGCCCTGTGGTTAACAGGACCAACAGATGAAAGACATGTTTCAGCGATGTCGCCTCTGTCAAGTGGAGCAGCAGAAGACATGGCTGATCAGCAAACTCCATGGCAGCCAACAGGAGTGGACAAAGAAGACCACGTTCATGGCCAGTCATGACTTGACCATGTAGATGGCAAACGACAGAAGAACAGGTCTTTGTGGTTTGCTTGAGAGGGGTGGGTTTGCGTGCATTCGTGCGTGCGTGTGTGTGTGTGTATGTGTATGTGGTATGTGTGTGTGTGTGTGTGTGTGTGTGTGTGTGTGTGTGTGTAGTGTGTGTGTGTGTTGTGTTGTGTGTGTGTGTGGTGTATGTGTATGTGTGTGTGTGTGGTATGTGTAGTATGTGTGATGTGTATGTGTGTGTAGTGTGTTGTGTGTGTGGTATGTAGTGGTATGTGTTGTGTGTGTGTGTGTGTCGTAGTGTGTGTGTGTGTGTGTGTGTGTGTGTGTGTGTTGTGTGTGTGTGTGTGTGTGTGTGTGTGTGTGTGTGGATTGTGAAAACTAACAGAAGGAATTGAAAGAATTGATTCTCTCTCTCTCTCTCTCTCTCTCTCTCTCTCTCTCTTTCACACACGCACACACACACACACACATACACAAACACATACAAAGAAAAAAGACTAGATAAATGTTAATAATGCATTACAGTGATTTATTGAAAACTTGAAGTTATTTCTGGTCAGTAGCAAATTGATAGGGGGGGGGGGAGCAGTTGTTTTTCTTCTGATATTTCCCTCGTTCTTTTTATCTATCTGTTTGTGTCCAACGCAGTTTCATAAACTATGTCACGTAGACAGGTATTGTCTATATCTAAATGGTATGTGTCACGTAGACAGGTATTGTCTATATCTAAATGGTATATGTCACGTAGACAGGTATTGTCTATATCTAAATGGTATGTGTCACGTAGACAGGTATTGTCTATATCTAAATGGTATGTGTCACGTAGACAGGTATTGTCTATATCTAAATGGTATGTGTCACGTAAACAGATATTGTCTATATCTAAATGGTATATGTCATGTAGACAGGTATTGTCTATATCTAAATGGTATGTGTCACGTAAACAGATATTGTCTATATCTAAATGGTATGTGTCACGTAGACAGGTATTGTCTATATCTAAATGGTATGTGTCACGTAGACAGGTATTGTCTATATCTAAATGGTATGTGTCACGTAAACAGATATTGTCTATATCTAAATGGTATTGTCACGTAGACAGGTATTGTCTATATCTAAATGGTATGTGTCACGTAGACAGGTATTGTCTATATCTAAATGGTATGTTATTGGGGTCACGTAAGACAGATATTGTCTATATCTAAATGGTATGTGTCACGTAGACAGGTATTGTCTATATCTAAATGGTATATGTCACGTAGACAGGTATTGTCTATATCTAAATGGTATGTGTCACGTAGACAGGTATTGTCTATATCTAAATGGTATGTGTCACGTAAACAGATATTGTCTATATCTAAATTGTATATGTCACGTAGACAGGTATTGTCTATATCTAAATGGTATGTGTCACGTAAACAGATATTGTCTATATCTAAATGGTATATGTCACGTAAACAGGTATTGTCTATATCTAAATGGTATGTGTCACGTAAACAGATACTGTCTATATCTAAATGGTATATGTCACGTAGACAGGTATTGTCTATATCTAAATGGTATATGACACGTAAACAGATATTGTCTATATCTAAATGGTATATGTCAGTAGTACAGTTGTCTATATCTTAAAACGATATGTCACGTAATCAGGTACTGTCTATATCTAAACGTAAACCTATATGTCATGCAGACAGGTATTGTCTATATCTAAATGATATTGTCACGTAGACAGGTATTATCTTGTCTTAATGGTATAGTCGCATACACATGCATTGTCTCTATCTAAATAATGTGTGTAACGTGGCTATAAGTGCCATATATACATTGTCTATATCTAAATAAATGTGTGTAACGTGGCTTATAGTGCCATACATTGTCTATATCTAAAATGTGTACGTAGTGTAGTGCAACGTCTGGCTAATAAGTGTGTCATATATACATTGTTCTAAATGTGTCGTAAATATAATGCTGATGCTGTATCTAACATGTGGTAGTGGCTATAAGTGCCATATATACATTGTCTATATCTAAATAATGTGTGTCAAAGTAGCTATAAGTGCCATATATACATTGTCTATATCTAAATAATGTGTGTCACGTAGCTATAAGTGCCATATATACATTGTCTATATCTAAATAATGTGTGTCACGTAGCTGTAAGTGCCATACATTGTCTATATCTAAATAATGTGTGTAACGTAGTTATAAGTGCCATACATTGTCTATATCTAAACAATGTGTGTACGTAGCTATAAGTGCCATACATTGTCTTATCTAAACAATGTGTGTAACGTAGTTATAAGTGCCATACATTGTCTATATCTAAACAATGTGTGTAACGTAGCTATAAGTGCCATACATTGTCTATATCTAAATAATGTGTGTAACGTGGCTATAAGTGCCATACATTGTCTATATCTAAAATGTGTAAGTGTATAAGTGCATACATTGTTATATTAAACATGTGTAAGTTAGTATAAGTGCCATACATTGTCTTATCTAAAAATGTGTGTAACGTAGCTATAAGTGCCATACATTGTCTATATCTAAATAATGTGTGTAACGTGGCTATAAGTGCCATACATTGTCTGTATCTAAATAATGTGTGTAACGTGGCTATAAGTGCCATACATTGTCTTATCTAAAAATGTGTGTAACGTGCTATAAGTGCCATACATTGTCTCTATCTAAATAATGTGTGTAACGTAACTATAAGTGCCATACATTGTCTGTATCTAAATAATGTGTGTAACGTAGCTATAAGTGCCATACATTGTCTTATCTAAATAATGTGTGTAACGTGGCTATAAGTGCCATACATTGTCTTATATCTAAATAATGTGGTAACGTAGTAAGTGCCATTCATTGTCTATATCTAAAAATGTGTGTAACGTAGCCTATAAGTGTCGTGTAATTGTCTCTATCTAAAAATGTGTGTAACGTAGCTATAAGTGTCTGTATTGTCTGTATCTAAATAATGTGTGTAACGTGGCTATAAGTGCCATACATTGTCTCTATCTAAATAATGTGTCACGTAGCTATAAGTGCCATACATTGTCTATATCTAAATAATGTGTGTAACGTGGCTATAAGTGTCAGATGTCAGGTGCCTAGGTAAAGAACTAGAATCTGTGTACGTTGCATCGTGCTGCTGCACTGGGTGATGATCTAAGTTGTCTGACACAGGGCCTGGGTATACCATTGCCATCAGTCCCCTTACTTATAAACAGGTGACCTGTACACATATGTGACACTGATCAATTTTATCATTATTCTCATGCATCAGTCCCCTTACTTATAAACAGGTGACCTGTACACATATGTGACACTGATCAATCATTGTCATCAGTCCCCTTATTTATAAACAGGTGACCTGTACACATATGTGACACTGATCAATCATATCTTATCCATTGCCATCAGTCCCCTTACTTATAAACAGGTGACCTGTACACATATGTCACACTGATCAATATCATTGTTCATCAGTCCCCTTACTTTATAAACAGGTGACCTGTACACATATGTGACACTGATCACATATCATTATTCATGTCAGTCCCCTTACTTATAAACAGGGTGACCTGTACACATATGTGACAACTGATCAATCATTGTCATCAGTCCCCTTATTTATAAACAGGTGACCTGTAACACATATGTACACTGATCAATCATTATCATCAGTCCCCTTACTTATAAACAGGTGACCTGTACACATATGTCACACTGATCAATCATTATCATCAGTCCCCTTACTTATAAACAGGTGACCTGTAACACATATGTGACACTGATCAATCATTGTCATCAGTCCCCTTATTTATAAACAGGTGACCTGTACAACATATGTCACACATGATCAATCATTATCATCAGTCCCCTTATTTATAAACAGGTGACCTGTACACATATGTGACACTGATCAATCATTATCATCAGTCCCCTTACTTATAAACAGGTGACCTGTACACATATGTGACACTGATCAATCATTGTCATCAGTCCCCTTATTTATAAACAGGTGACCTGTACACATATGTGACACTGATCAATCATTATCATCAGTCCCCTTACTTATAAACAGGTGACCTGTACACATATGTCACACTGATCAATCATTATCATCAGTCCCCTTACTTATAAACAGGTGACCTGTACACATATGTCACACTGATCAATCATTATCATCAGTCCCCTTACTTATAAACAGGTGACCTGTACACATATATCACACTGATCAATCATTATCATCAGTCCCCTTACTTATAAACAGGTGACCTGTACACATATGTCACACTGATCAATCATTATCATCAGTCCCCTTACTTATAAACAGGTGACCTGTACACATATGTCACACTGATCAATCATTGTCATCAGTCCCCTTACTTATAAACAGGTGAACTGTACACATATGTCACACTGATCAATCATTATCATCAGTCCCCTTACTTATAAACAGGTGACCTGTACACATATGTCACACTGATCAATCATTATCATCATCCTCATTACAATCTTCATCAAGAAGTAATCATCACTATCATCATCAGCATAACCATCACCATCACAAATATTGTCATGATGATGATTATGATCATCTGCATCATTACCACCACCATCATCATAATCATCGTCATTGTCATCTTCATCTTTATCATTATCGTAATCATCGTTATCATCATCATCACTATTGTCATGTTCATTATCATCATCATTATCATAATCGTAGTCATCATCATGTTCATCATTATCACCACCATTATCATTATCATGACCATCACCACTATTACCAGGACAGTCATGATTATGATGATCATCGTAATATTCATTACTACCACTGTCGTCGTCGTCGTCTTCATCCTCCTCCTCCTAATTATCATTATTGTTGTTGTTGCTATTGTTATTGTCACCATCATCACCACCACCATCACCACCACCATCATCATCATCATCATCGTCGTCGTCGTCGTCGTCGTCGTCGTCATCAGTATTATCATCGTTGTTGTTATCATGTCGTTAATATCATCATCATCATTACTAGTCATAATAATAATAATAATAGTAGTAGTATCATGCATCATTCTTGGGTTGTGATATTTTCCAAATGCATTTTGATTCACTGCGTTTTTGCACATAACAAGACTTTTTTAGGGCATTGGAGCAGGGAGAACTCAAGCCATTCGTATTGTGCTGCATACTCTGCATCTTTAGTGGGCGTGTATGCTGGGTGTTTTCACAATCTTTGATGTGCACATTTCATTTTTGGGCATGGGCACACAC
>JAPXFY010000021.1:69743747-69794656 GCA_030674185.1 Monoplex corrugatus | reverse complement strand
TGGACGATAAATAATCTTGTGTCTGGCAAGATATTTTCAAATACGTCCTGGGTAACCAAAAGTTGTTGTTTTTTTTTTTGGGGGGGGGGGAACACTGAATTAAAAAGAACATTTCAGTCAGGCTGTAAATGTAGATTAATACAAAGCATACGTCTGAAATAAACTGTGAATGTAGATTAATGCACGCAAAGCTTCAGTGTGAAATATACTGTTAATGTAGATGAATACAATCTCAACATCCCCAGATGGTGTGGGACGGAAGTACATCAGCGTGATGTCCAAGTATTGTAGGTTCGTATGTAGTTATGTAGTGCCAGCCCTGTCGTCAACGTCATTGTATGCCCCTTTTCGGTATGTGAAGATTGTCTTCCTTATTCCCTTCTTCTTTACTGTTAGTTTTGTCAACAGGTTGGCAACAGTGGGGCACCTGGGTAACGGACTGTGCAGGAATGATCATGTGGGACTTTTATTGTCGTCTGGCGTTTTGGGCTGGTGCTGTGAGGGGCCATCGACTGCCAGCAGAACCCCTGCAAACCAGCCATTCATCAGCAGAACCCCTGCAAACCAGCCATTCATCGGCAGAACCCCTGCAAACCAGCCATTCATCGGCAGAACCCCTGCAAACCAGCCATTCATCGGCAGAACCCCTGCAAACCAGCCATTTATCGGCAGAACCCCTGCAAACCAGCCATTCATCGGCAGAACCCCTGCAAACCAGCCATTCATCAGCAGAACCCCTGCAAACCAGCCATTCATCAGCAGAACCCCTGCAAACCAGCCATTCATCAGCAGAACCCCTGCAAACCAGCCATTCATCAGCAGAACCCCTGCAAACCAGCCATTCATCGGCAGAACCCCTGCAAACCAGCCATTCATCAGCAGAACCCCTGCAAACCAGCCATTCATCAGCAGAACCCCTGCAAACCAGCCATTCATCGGCAGAACCCCTGCAAACCAGCCATTCATCAGCAGAACCCCTGCAAACCAGCCATTCATCGGCAGAACCCCTGCAAACCAGCCATTCATCAGCAGAACCCCTGAAAACCAGCCATTTATCGGCAGAACCCCCGCAAATCAGACTTTCATCAGCAGAACCCCTGCAAACCAGACTTTCATCAGCAGAACCCCCGCAAACAAGACTTTCATCAGCGGAACCCCTGCAAACCAGACTTTCATCAGCAGAACCCCTGCAAACCAGCCATTTATTGGCAGAACCCCTGCAAACCAGACTTTCATCAGCAGAACCCCTGCAAACCAGACTTTCATCAGCAGAACCCCTGCAAACCAGACTTTCATCAGCGGAACCCCTGCAAACCAGCCATTTATCGGCAGAACCCCTGCAAACCAGCCATTTATCGGCAGAACCCATAAAAACCAGCCATTTATCAGCAGAACCCATAAAAGCCAGCCATTTATTGGCAGAACCCCTGCAAACCAGACTTTCATCAGCAGAACCCCTGCAAACCAGACTTTCATCAGCGGAACCCCTGCAAACCAGCCATTTATCGGCAGAACCCATAAAAACCAGCCAGTTATCGGCAGAACCCATAAAAACCAGCCATTCATCGACATAACCCCCGCAAACCAGACTTTCATCAGCAGAACCCCTGCAGACTAGAAAGGCACTTCAGCTCATGTCACCTCAATGAATTCAGAGAGGTCGTCGTCCATCGCCTTCAGCGGTTCCTTCTGTTTAATCTACTAATTCGTCACTTCGTTTCTTATAATAATAATAATAATATATTTTATTTATATAGCGCAAAATCTTGATAAAATCAAATCTAAGCGCTGAGCGTATACATGCTTACATACCTACATACATATGAGCGTATACATGCATACATACATGCTTACATACTTACATACATAAATCTAAGCTGAGCGTATACATGCATACATACATACATACATAAATCTAAGCGTATACATACATACATACATACATACATACGTACGCACATGCATACATAATAATTACAAATATTTATATAGCGCAAATCTCGACAAAATCAAATCCAAGCGCCGAAAAGACACACACGCACACACGCACGCACACACACACACGCACACACACACACACACACACACACACACACACACACACACACACACACACACACATGCATGGCCACAAATGGGGAGAAAAGAATAAAAGCAATAAAAGCAAGAATAAAACCAATGGAAAACCACAGAGAGCACATCATATCTTAAAGTGCATTCGTCTTTTATGTGTATTCGGTGCGCTTTCATCGTCTATTTGTGCACATCTTTTGAATACCGGTACAACTGTTGTGAGCATCCTTCAGCTTTGTGATGTTTGGCGTTGGCAACGCCAGCTCATGACTCCAGGTGCCATTGTCTGAAGATGTTTCTGAACTATAGACAGTGCGTGATGGCTGATGTTGACGTAGTGACTGCCGTTTTTGTGTTGGATGTGAACTAATAATGTGTGAATATTTGTAATGTTGCGTGAGTGACAATGAGTGCATGTGTACTAATAAAGAAATTTGTGTGAAAGTTTGAATTTTAGGTGTTGTGTTGTTATTTGAATGTAAGTAGGTCTGTTTCTCTGTCTATCATTCTATAGTTTAGGTCTTAGTGAGCTTCAGAAATTGTGAATATAAGTCGAAAGGCTATCGGTTAGAGATAGGCATCGGTGGTTTTGCACAGTGGTTCAGAGGGCAAAATAGATTGTGTCTGATAATAATAATAATAATAATAATAATTACAATATTTATATAGCGCAAAATCTTGATAAAATCAAATCTAAGCGCTGAAGCAGACACACACGCACGCACGCACGCACGCACGCACACGCACGCACACACACACACACACACACACACACACGCATGGCTATAAATGGGGAGAAAGAATAAAAGTAATAAAAGCAAAATAAAAGCAATGGAAAATTATAGAGAGCATAGCATATACAATTATATATTATAACCATGTGATTCCCCTCTGAGCGGAGACAGACTGCAGAGGGGGGGGGGGGGGTTGAGTGAGGTTAGGATTTTATGCGGAGGAGAAAAGGTGAGTTTTGAGAGCGGACTTGAAGGAGACAAAAGTAGGTTGCTGACGGACTGAGAGAGGAAGTTTGTTCCAGGAGAGTGGACCAGAAACAGAGAAGGCTCGTGGACCATAGGTATTGAGCTTAGTGCGTGGAAAGCGAAAAGTCAGAGGATCGGAGGCAGAGCGGAGGATACGTGAGGGAAGATAGATCTCAAGTAGGCTTGACAGGTAATCGGGGGCTGCGTTAGTGAAGCTTTTGTAGCACATGGTGTCTAGTTTGTATTGTATGCGCTTTGATACAGGGAGCCAGTGAAGTTGTGCCAGGAGAGGAGATATGTGGTCAGCTTTTTTCTTTTTGAGTACAAGGCGTACAGCATTGTTTTGAATGCGCTGTAGGATGTGAATGGTGGAGGCAGGAAGACCAGACAGGAGTGAATTGCAACAGTCAAAGCGAGACATTATGAAGGAGAGAACGAGTTTTGCAGTTGTTTCGACAGAGAGATACTTCCTGATCAGCCTTATACGATGGAGATGATAGTAGCAAGATCTGGCAGTTTGAGAAACAAAGTTGTTCATGGAGAGGGTAGAGTCAATGCAGACACCAAGATTTTTAGCTGAATCGGAAATTGGGACTGATGTGTTACATAATGGGAGAGAAAGAGGAGGCAGCTGAGAAAGTTTCTGACGGGTGCCAATGAGGATAGCTTCTGTCTTGTCGTCATTAAGCTGAAGTTTGTTGAACGTCATCCAGTTCTTAATGTCCGAGTAACACTCAGTGGTGCGAGTCACAGGCGCTGTATATTATCAGGTGAGTCACTGTCTTGAAGTTGGGTGTCATCAGCATAGAAGTGGTGTTTTATAGAGTGGGAGTTGATGATGGTGGACAGGGGGGAGGTGTAAAGAGTGAAAAGAACAGGGCCAAGGACAGATCCTTGTGGAACACCACAGGTCAGGTATGCAGGTTTGGAGTAAGTGCCATTGATGAGAACAGTTTGTTTTCTGTTGGATAGGTATGAAGTGAACCAGGACAGAGCAATGTCAGAGATGCCAAAAGTATGATGAAGTCTAGAAAGGAGAATACCATGATCAATGGTATCAAAGGCTGCAGACAGATCAAGGAGTGTGAGGAGAGTATCAGATTTGCCAGTATCAGTTGCAAGGAGGAGATTGTTGAGAATGTGTAGTAGGGCAGTTTCAGTGCTATGGCACTGGCGGTAGGCTGACTGGAAAGGATTGAGGAGATTGTTGGCAGACAGGTGAGAGTTCAGCTGGTTGAGGACGACTTTTTCAAGGAGTTTTGACAAGAAAGAGAGATTAGAGATAGGCCGGTAATTTTTTAGTTCGTTTGGGTCTAAATTGTGTTTCTTGAGGAGAGGGTGAACAATAGCAGACTTGAAAGAATCTGGGACAGTTCCAGTTTGAAGAGAAGTGTTGATGATGTCAGTGATGAATGGGAGGAGAGTAGGGAGACAGTCGGAGTAGAGAGAACCTGGAAGAGGATCCAGTTCGCAGGTTTTGAACGACATGGATCTGATTGTGTTGAAAATTTCTTCTTGTGAGACTGGGGTAAAAGTAGTAAGAGGTGTGCCAGAGAAGGAAGGGTCAGGTGGGCATGGTTGACAGGGTGTCCTGTCAAGCCTGTCACGAAGAGTTTGTATTTTGGTGGTGAAATACTTGGAGAATACAGATGGGAGTTCTTCATTTGTATGTTTTGTTGGGAGAGGTAGATCTTTTCGTGTGCCAAGGAGATGATTCATGGTTGTAAAGAGTTCTTTTGAAGAAGAGGCATTCAGGATTTTGGTTTGGAAATAGCTTGTTTTTGCTGATGCAATGAGGGTGGATACTTTTGTTTTAGAGGCTTGGAAAAGTTGCCTGTGTACAGTGAGTTTGGATTTGCGCCAACGGCGCTCTGCTCTGCGGCGGGCACGTTTTGCACAGGCAATCTCATGAGTGAGCCAGGGGGTAGGGGGGCAGTCAGGTAAAAGACGGGTTGTGGCTGGAGCATGAGTGTCCAGAAGATGGTGGAGAGTAGTATAGAATTCATCGGCAAGGTTATGTGACTTTTCAGAAAGGAGACGGGAGGCATCAGATGAAAATGAGGAGAGGTCGATAGATTTGAGATTGCGTCGAGTCACTGTGCGCATGGTACGGGAAGGAGGAGAAATGTCGAGAGAACAGGAGAATTGCAGAGTGGTATTTCTCAGAAGGCATAATGGATTATGTTAGGTAAAATTAATATCCTGGCAAATAATCAGAACCACCACTGTTAGCTATATATTTCTGTTGTTTAAAATATTGAACAGCCTTGTGAGCTCATTCCCATACTTGTCCATCTCTTCTCATAAATACTTCATGAGCTTCTTCCATTCATAACACATATCATCAATACCTTTCTTCTCAATGGATCTGTCCCATCTGCTCTAAAAGCAGTCAGTAGTCGAACTCTGCTAAAAAAATAATCTCGATCCCAAGACTCTCAAAAAAGAAAAACAACAACAACAACAAAAATCAGTCGCCTTGCCTCCAATTTGTCGTTCCTTTCAAATCTCCATGAGAATAATCATCTCTCAGCCATCATCATCATCATCAACATCAACATCAAATGCCCTGCCGCATGCTGTTGGCGATCATGGCCCTTCATATGCATCTATTACTTGTCACCGCAAGCACATCTTTCACCCTCTCTGTCCTCAGCCACCCTGCATTTTCTCTCTTGGTCTACCGGGTGTTCTCTTTCCCTCCAGCTTTCCTGTTGTGACCAGGTGCTCCAATTCCCCTTTCCTCATCAAATGGTCTATAAATCTTGCCTGTCTTTTCCTAATCTTCCTTATGAATGATCTTCTTGTGTCTGCCTCCGTCAAGACTGTCTCGTTTGTTTTCTTTGCTGTCCATGGAACTCTCAACATTCTTCTTAGAAACCACATCTCAGCTGCCTCAGTCTTGTTCTGGCTTTGTTTGTTGACTGTCCACGCCTCGTAATCTCTCAGCCAACAATTTATTATCTCCCCCCACCTGCACCCCGCACCCCGCTCCCTTCTGTGTGAGTGTCGTTTGTGTCCCTGAGAGTTTGTCATTAAGCGTGAAAGTTACAGATCCAGTCTGTATCCTTGGCTGTTGGATATGGAATTGTGCAAACTTAGTTTAGCTCTCTGTAACTTGTATGTCTCTGTCACTTTCATTTTCTTCTTGTTCTGTGCTGTTTGTTTCTTTGTACCACCCTAACATCAGGAAGAGAGTTCTTGAATGTTATATAGAACTGATAATGTTATACGGTTGTGAGGCGTGGACAGTCAACAAGAAAAGCCAGAACAAGACTTTGGCAGCTGAGATGTGGTTTCTAAGAAGAATGTTTAGTTTCATAGACAGCAAAGAAAACAAACGAGATAGTCTTGATGGAGGCAGACACAAGAAGATCATTCATAAGGAAGATTAGGAAAAGACAGGTAACATTTATAGGCCATTTTGTGAAGAAATGGGAATTAGAGCATCTGGTAGCAACAGGAAAGCTGGAGGGAAAGACAGCACCAGGTAGACTCAGGGAGAAAATATTGGACAGACTTGCAGGGTGGCTGAGGTCAGAGAGGGTAGAAGATGTGCTTGCGGCAACAAGGCATAGATGCATATGGAGGGCCATGATCGCCAACGCCATGCAGCAGGGCACATGATGATGATGATGATCATGATGATGTTGATGATGTTGATGATGATGATGATGATGATGATGATGATGATGATGATGATGATGATGGTGATAATGATGATGTACCACCCTGGGTGTTGCGGGGACAACAAGCTTATGTCACTAGCGAGCTGGAAGGCCTCAACCGGAAAAATGCCGTATAACATCAAGCAGCTTACACACACACACACACACACACACACACACACACACACACACACACACACACACACACACACACACACACACACACACACACACACACACACACACACACACACACACACACACACACACAACACACACACTTCAAAGTAAACGAAGACAGAAATCAAATACCTGATACTCGAGAGAGATCAGCCCTATTAACTGACACGCACTCTCCCAGCAAACAAATCTGCAACATGAAGCACACTGTGAATAACAAATCTGTTAGATGGACGATACTGTGAACAACAAGTCTGTTAAATGGACGATACTGTGAATAACAGGTCTGTTAAATGGACGATATTGTGAACAAGTCTGTTAAATGGACGATACTGTGAATAACAGGTCTGTTAAATGGACGATATTGTGAACAACAAGTCTGTTAAATGGACAATGTTATGAATAACAAGTCTGTCAGATGGACGATACTGTGAATAACAAGTTTGCAACATGGACGATACTGTGAATAATAAGGTTGCAACATGGCGTAAATTTTCAATAACAAGTCTACTACATGTAGCCCATTATTAATAACAGGTAAGCAACATGGAACACACTGTGAATAACAAGTCTATAACATGGACCACACTGTGAATAACAAATCTGTAACATGTAACACACTGTGAACAACAAATCTATAACATGGAACACACTGTGAATAACAAGTCTGTAACATGGAACACACTGTGAATAACAAGTCTGTAACATGGAACACACTGTGAATAACAAGTCTGTAACATGGAACACACTGTGAACAACAAATCTATAACATGGAACATACTGTGAATAACAAGTCTATAGCATGGAACACACTGTGAATAACAAGTCTATAACATGGAACACACTGTGAATAACAAGTCTATAACATGGAACACACTGTGAATAACACGTCTATAGCATGGAGCACACTGTGAATAACAAGTCTATAACATGGAGCACACTGTGAATAACAAATCTATAACATGGAACACACTGTGAATAACAAGTCTATAACATGGAACACACTGTGAACAACAAGTCTGTAACATGGAACACACTGTGAATAACAAATCTATAACATGGAACACACTGTGAACAACAAATCTATAACATGGAACACACTGTGAATAACAAGTCTGTAACATGGAGCACACTGTGAATAACAAGTCTATAACATGGAACACACTGTGAATAACACGTCTGTAACATGGAGCACACTGTGAATAACAAGTCTATAACATGGAACACACTGTGAATAACAAGTCTGTAACATGGAGCACACTGTGAATAACAAGTCTATAACATGGAACACACTGTGAATAACAAGTCTGTAACATGGAACACACTGTGAATAACAAGTGTATAACATGGAGCACACTGTGAATAACAAGTCTGTAACATGGAACACACTGTGAATAACAAGTCTATAACATGGAACACACTGTGAATAGCAAATCTGTAACATGGAGCACACTGTGAATAACAAGTCTGTAACATGGAACATACTGTGAATAACAAATCTGTAGCATGGAACATACTGTGAATAACAAATCTGTAACATGAACATACTGTGAATAACAAATCTATAACATGGTGCACACTGTGAATAACAAGTCTGTAACATGGAACACACTGTGAATAACAGGTCTGTAACATGGAACATATTGTGAATAACAAATCTGTAACATGGAACATACTGTGAATAACAAGTCTATAACATGGAACACACTGTGAATAACAAATCTGTAACATGGAGCACACTGTGAATAACAAGTCTGTAACATGGAACATACTGTGAATAACAAGTCTGTAACATGGAGCACACTGTAAATAAACAAATCTGTAACATGGAACATACTGTGAATAACAAGTCTGTAACATGGAACATACTGTGAATAACAAGTCTGTAACATGGAACACACTGTGAATAACAAGTCTGTAACATGGAGCACACTGTGAATAACAAATCTGTAGCATGGAACATACTGTGAATAACAAGTCTGTAACATGGAACATACTGTGAATAACAAGTCTGTAACATGGAACATACTGTGAATAACAAGTCTGTAACATGGAACACACTGTGAATAACAAATCTATAACATGGAGCACACTGTGAATGACAAGTCTGTAACATGGAACATACTGTGAATAACAAGTCTGTAACATGGAACATACTGTGAATAACAAGTCTATAGCATGGAGCACACTGTGAATAACAAGTCTGTAACATGGAGCACACTGTGAATAACAAGTCTGTAACATGGAGCACACTGTGAATAACAAGTCTATAACATGGAACACACTGTGAATAACAAATCTATAACATGGAACACACTGTGAATAACAAGTCTGTAACATGGAGCACACTGTGAATAACAAATCTGTAACATGGAACACACTGTGAATAACAAGTCTATAACATGGAGCACACTGTGAATAACAAATCTGTAACATGGAACACACTGTGAATAACAAGTCTATAACATGGAACACACTGTGAATAACAAGTCTATAACATGGAGCACACTGTGAATAGCAAGTCTATAACATGGAACATACTGTGAATAACAAGTCTGTAACATGGAACACACTGTGAATAACAAATCTATAACATGGAGCACACTGTGAATAACAAGTCTATAACATGGAACATACTGTGAATAACAAGTCTATAACATGGAACACACTGTGAATAACAAATCTATAACATGGAGCACACTGTGAATAACAAGTCTGTAACATGGACCACGCTGTGAATAACAAGTCTATGACATGGAGCACACTGTGAATAACAAGTCTATAACATTGACCACGCTGTGAATAACAAGTCTATAACATGGAGCACACTGTGAATAACAAGTCTATAACATTGACCACGCTGTGAATAACAAGTCTATAACATGGAACACACTGTGAATAACAAGTCTATAACATGGAGCACACAGTGAATAACAAGTCTGTAACATGGACCACGCTGTGAATAACAAGTCTATAACATGGAACACACTCTGAATAGCAAGTCTATAACATGGAACACGCTGTGAATAACAAGTCTGTAACATGGAACACACTGTGAATAACAAGTCTATAACATGGAACACACTGTGAATAACAAGTCTATAACATGGAACATACTGTGAATAGCAAGTCTGTAACATGGAACACACTGTGAATAACAAGTCTATAACATGGAACATACTGTGAATAACAAGTCTGTAACATGGAACACACTGTGAATAACAAGTCTGTAACATGGAACATACTGTGAATAACAAGTCTATAACATGGAACACACTGTGAATAACAAGTCTGTAACATGGAACATACTGTGAATAACAAGTCTATATACATTGAACACACTGTGAATAACAAGTCTATAACATGGAACATACTGTGAATAACAAGTCTGTAACATGGAACATACTGTGAATAACAAGTCTGTAACATGGACCACGCTGTGAATCTGCTTCCTTTTTAAATGTTAATCTTTGTTTCCTTTTTTGTGGTACAACAATCTAGGGGAATTAAGTTCATTTGTCTATTACATTACAAACTGTACATTTTCTACTTTCTCTTGAAATGTTGGTGTATTCGCCTGTTTAAGTTTGCTAATCACGTGCATTGACCTCAAGTCTGCATAATGGTGTTTTTGTGGTTAGACTGATAGCTATTAAGTATGTTTCTAAGCGGTAGTTGATGTAAGTTTATTATAGAAAAGCAATCTTTATCTGTTTGTACATTTCTGATGATTCTGGAAACAATTAAACTTGCATTCTAGTTAATTTTTCATTGCATATTTCATTCTATTTCTATTGTAAAGTGATTGACTATTTTGTGCATAATTAATTCATTCCAATATGTTAGAGGATTGTGAAGGAACGAATAAACACTTTTTGATAATATCACATCCTTGTATGTGTTTGGTCTTTAATGTAGACGTCACACAACTTGTCCATTTGTTGCAGTTAGTACCAGGCATTGCCTTTATTTGTTCGTTTTCTTCTTGAGTAGTTTGTCTAGTTTCCATACATTTTGCACTTTGAAAGTTTTTTCCTTTGTTGCTGTGCATTTGTAGGTGCCATGTTGGGATGGGTGGTGGAGAGGTGGTGTGTGTGCATTGTGATTGTGTGATGTGGTGGTGTTGGTGGGTTGTGTGTGGTGTGGTTTTGTGTTGTGTTGTGTGTGTTGTGTTGTGTTGTGTTGTGTTGTGTTGTGTTGTGTTGTGTTGTGTTGTGGTTGTGGTTGTGTTGTGTTGTGGTGTGGTGTGGTGTGGTGTGGTGGGGTTTGTGTGTGTGTTGTGTTGTGTTGTGTTGTGTTGTGTTGTGTTGTGTTGTGTTGTGTTGTGTTGTGTTGTGTTGTGTTGTGTTGTGTTGTGTTGTGTTGTGTGTTGTGTTGTGGTTTGTGTTGTGGTTATGTGTGTTGTTGTGTGTGTGGTGTGTGTGTGTGTGTGTGTGTGTGTGTGTGTGTGTGTGTGTGTGTGTGTGTGTGTGTGTGTGTGTGTTTACTTGTGTGTATAATCTTTGTTATGATTATTTATGGTTAGAATGTTTTTGCGTGCAGATGTCAGCAGTTTGACGGCCAAGTTTGAAGTGCGTGTTTATGTTGACAAATATGCTTATGACAAGTAAGTATGATGCTTCTGCAGTCATTGTGACAAGACACTAACAAAAATAAAAGCATGATGAAAATGATGAGTTGATGCTGACGATGATGATGATGGAGATGGTGGTGAACTGTCCTGTAAGTCAATGGATGTATGCTTTTGTGGTCTTCATATTGGACAGCAGACCAGTCATGAAGGCACATAGTCTTCCACAGGCGCTGCATGGGAAGAAATCCTGTGTTCTCAGGTTCTGTTACTGCCGGTTCCTCTTCTGCTGAGTAGCAGCTGTTCTGTACTGTTCAGATATGATTGTGGCCTGCAAATGCTGCTGTTGCCAGGTTAATCTTTTACCTGCAATGACTTCCCAGTTGGTAGTGTTGATGCCTTCACACTGTCCTAATACCACTTCATGTTCCAAAAACATTATCACATGTAATGTTTGTGTTTTGTAAGCAATAATGATATATTACAAGTTTGTGTGTTTCTACTTTGTTGTGTGTGTATGAACGTTATTTTGTTGAAACATCTTAAGCCAGTAGCTAGGTGCTTCATTCTTATTGTTGTTATCATTATTATCATCGTCATCATCATCATCATGATCATCAATGTTCTTTTTCTTATTATTATTACTACTATCATTTATCATCATTATTCTGTCTTGGTCATGGTATCTTTGCATCAGCTGCACACAGAAGCATCTTTGTGATGTGAATGTCTTCAATACGGACATGTCCAAAGAAGCTGGCATTTGATGAGTAGACACTCAATGTTTGTCAAGCCATACGTCTTCACAGGTGGAAGGTAGAATATTCGATTCTGTCCCATGATGTTGCAGATCTTGTGTAGATATCTTTGTTGGAACTGTGGCAGAGTTAAACATGTCATCAGTAGATGGTCCATACTCGCAGTGGTTCAAGGCCACTGCCCTACTATACACAGCAATATTTGTGGCGAGTCTGATGTCATAGAGCTGCTACAACCTCTTGGTCAATCTCCCATAGGCAAAGTTAGCCTTGGATAAGTACAAATTTAAATGTGTATCAAAAACTCCATTGCTGTTTACTGTACTACTCAAGAGCAGAACTTATGTATCCTTTGATCTGCTGGTTGTTAATAACAGTTTCTCATGTGACAGCTTCAGTTCAGTTCAATATCATCATCATCATCATCATCAGGTGCCCTGCCGCATGGCGTTGGCGACCATGAACTTCTTTATTAATCCATACCGAAATTCATTCGTGCAGTCACAGGCTTGTAATAAACACAAACACAAACTCAACAGACACACATCAATAAGGGATTAAAACTATTCTAATGAAAATTCACCCATAACGTTCATCATCATCATCATCATCATGTGCCCTGCCACATGGTGTTGGCCATCATGGCCCTCTATATGCATCTATTCCTTGTCGCCACAAGGACATCTTCCACTCTCTCTTTCCTCAGCCATCCTGCAAGTCCGTCCAAAATTTTCTCCCTGGATCTACCTGGTGTTCCCTTTCCCTCCAGCTTTCCTGTATAATGTCCATGGACCCACACAAACCGTGAAATATGTTTTCTTCACATACTCCTGTAGGCAAGATAAGACTTTGAACCGCAAAAAGTAACAATGACAAAAGTCGTGAATAAGCACAACATTGGTCCCAAGACGCAGGCTGCTCGTTGTAGTGGACTTACATCTACATGTAAGTTTGTCATCACTGTTATTTCCCTTTACACCACAGTGTTCGGGACATTGTATACACGTGAGCTTTTAGTGTTGAATATTACTCAGTGCTTCATGTCAGTGTGGAATTCACACTCCAACTTTCCACTTTCTGAAGTAGGTTCATAGAGTGAGTCAGGATGAAGGCTTAGCCCTTTTATTTCATCTTGTGAAGCCAGCTTTTTGAGAATGTGTCAGCCTCAGTTTCCATCGTTAAACCGAAAGTCGTAATGTTACGCACAGCACTTTCAACTTGAACCTCTGTTGAATCACCTGAAAATGCCCTTGGAGACAAAAGCCAAGTTCATCAGCGCCATCTTTGCTCACATTCTGACATACCAATGCCAGACATGGACACTGATGAAGTCCTTCATGAGCAGGACAACTGTCTATGAAATGCGATGTTTGAGGAGGGCTACAAACAAACACAATGGGGCATGATTCTCAACTCGAAGTTCAGAGAAATGGTGGGAGCAACACCGACATATAAAAAAGTGGTTTGGATGCCCAACTCTTTTGCCAATGTACCAGCCTGCCATTTGAGCAAACAACTCAAAGATGTCAGGGTTCAAAGCAAGAAGAAGACCAAGGACGACTTGGATCAAGAGTGTGAAAGAGACCTTGCAGGCACATAACATCCCACTTTAGAAGGCGTTCTGACTTGTTGCTGATTGCTGACTCTTTCTTTCCATGACACCAGAGGGTACAGGTAGATGGATAAAGTATAAAGAAATGTAAGTATTTTCTTCATGTTTTGTGTTTTGATTCAGTTTGACAGTGAAGCCCCATATTTTTGATGTAGGTGACTAAGCCATTGGTGTATACAATATTATTTTTGGAATTGCAGCGACTTTTCCCAGTGATTAGTTTGATATCAGCATCAGCTTTACTCTGTACTACTCATAGCAGCGTCGTCCATAATTGCGTATCGTGGTTGTTTGGTACATGTGTTTGAAACGCTCTGAGCATTTCCTCTGTTTTTATTTATCTTTTTTTTTTTTTTTGGGGGGGGGGGGGGGTCTTTGAGTTTTCAGCTGGCATATGTGCTAAATGGATTCTCTTGCCTGTCTCATCCTTGAGTTTCTACATTGGGGTCTACTGTCTTTTTTTTAAAACCTCTTCCTGTATTGGATTTTCCTTGTTTTGTAACGCTGAAATATACTTGAACTTGTTTTACTTTATGTCTTTCCTGCAGTGATGGAAGTTGTAACGCTGAAATATACTTGAACTTGTTTTACTTTCTGTCTTTCCTGCAGTGATGGAAGTTGTAACGCTGAAATATACTTGAACTTGTTTTACTTTCTGTCTTTCCTGCAGTGATGGAAGTTGTAACGCTGAAATATACTTGAACTTGTTTTACTTTATGTCTTTCCTGCAGTGATGGAAGTTGTAAGGCTGAAATATACTTGAACTTGTTTTACTTTATGTCTTTCCTGCAGTGATGGAAGTTGTAAGGCTGAAATATACTTGAACTTGTTTTACTTTATGTCTTTCCTGCAGTGATGGAAGTTGTAAGGCTGAAATATACTTGAACTTGTTTTACTTTATGTCTTTCCTGCAGTGATGGAAGTTGTAAGGCTGAAATATACTTGAACTTGTTTTACTTTATGTCTTTCCTGCAGTGATGGAAGTTGTAAGGCTGAAATATACTTGAACTTGTTTTACTTTATGTCTTTCCTGCAGTGATGGAAGTTGTAAGGCTGAAATATACTTGAACTTGTTTTACTTTATGTCTTTCCTGCAGTGATGGAAGTTGTAAGGCTGAAATATACTTGAACTTGTTTTACTTTATGTCTTTCCTGCAGTGATGGAAGTTTAGTGAATTATTGAACTTGTATTTATATTTTATGATATTTGAACTTGTTTTTACTTTTTTATGTCTTTCCTGCAGTGATGGAAGTTGTAAGCTGAAATATACTTGAACTTGTTTTACTTTATGTCTTTCCTGCAGTGATGGAAGTTGTAAGGCTGAAATATACTTGAACTTGTTTTACTTTATGTCTTTCCTGCAGTGATGGAAGTTGTAAGCTGAAATATACCTTGAAGTTGTTTTACTTTATGTCTTTCCTGCAGTGATGGAAGTTGTAAGGCTGAAATATACTTGAACTTGTTTTACTTTTGTCTTTCCTGCAGTGATGGAAGTTGTAACGCTGAATATACTTTGAACTTGTTTTACTTTCTGTCTTTCCTGCAGTGATGGAAGTTGTAAGGCTGAAATATACTTGAACTTGTTTTACTTTTGTCTTTCCTGCAGTGATGGAAGTTGTAAGGCTGAAATATACTTGAACTTGTTTTACTTTATGTCTTTCCTGCAGTGATGGAAGTTGTAAGGCTGAAATATACTTGAACTTGTTTTACTTTATGTCTTTCCTGCAGTGATGGAAGTTGTAAGGCTGAAATATACTTGAACTTGTTTTACTTTATGTCTTTCCTGCAGTGATGGAAGTTGTAAGGCTGAAATATACTTGAACTTGTTTTACTTTATGTCTTTCCTGCAGTGATGGAAGTTGTAAGGCTGAAATATACTTGAACTTGTTTTACTTTATGTCTTTCCTGCAGTGATGGAAGTTGTAAGGCTGAAATATACTTGAACTTGTTTTACTTTATGTCTTTCCTGCAGTGATGGAAGTTGTAAGGCTGAAATATACTTGAACTTGTTTTACTTTATGTCTTTCCTGCAGTGATGGAAGTTGTAAGGCTGAAATATACTTGAACTTGTTTTACTTTATGTCTTTCCTGCAGTGATGGAAGTTGTAAGGCTGAAATATACTTGAACTTGTTTTACTTTATGTCTTTCCTGCAGTGATGGAAGTTGTAAGGCTGAAATATACTTGAACTTGTTTTACTTTATGTCTTTCCTGCAGTGATGGAAGTTGTAAGGCTGAAATATACTTGAACTTGTTTTACTTTATGTCTTTCCTGCAGTGATGGAAGTTGTAACGCTGAAATATACTTTAACTTGTTTTACTTTCTGTCTTTCCTGCAGTGATGGAAGTTGTAAGGCTGAAATATACTTGAACTTGTTTTACTTTATGTCTTTCCTGCAGTGATGGAAGTTGTAAGGCTGAAATATACTTGAACTTGTTTTACTTTATGTCTTTCCTGCAGTGATGGAAGTTGTAAGGCTGAAATATACTTGAACTTGTTTTACTTTATGTCTTTCCTGCAGTGATGGAAGTTGTAAGGCTGAAATATACTTGAACTTGTTTTACTTTGTGTCTTTCCTACAGTGATGGAAGTTGTAAGGCTGAAATATACTTGAACTTGTTTTACTTTGTGTCTTTCCTGCAGTGATGGAAGTTGTAAGGCTGAAATATACTTGAACTTGTTTTACTTTATGTCTTTCCTGCAGTGATGGAAGTTGTAAGGCTGAAATATACTTGAACTTGTTTTACTTTGTGTCTTTCCTACAGTGATGGAAGTTGTAACGCTGAAATATACTTGAACTTGTTTTACTTTGTGTCTTTCCTGCAGTGATGGAAGTTGTAACGCTGAAATATACTTGAACTTGTTTTACTTTATGTCTTTCCTGCAGTGATGGAAGTTGTAACGCTGAAATATACTTGAACTTGTTTTACTTTGTCTTTCCTGCAGTGATGGAAGTTGTAAGGCTGAAATATACTTGAACTTGTTTTACTTTGTGTCTTTCCTGCAGTGATGGAAGTTGTAAGGCTGAAATATACTTGAACTTGTTTTACTTTGTCTTTCCTGCAGTGATGGAAGTTGTAACGCTGAAATATACTTGAACTTGTTTTACTTTATGTCTTTCCTGCAGTGATGGAAGTTGTAACGCTGAAATATACTTGAACTTGTTTTACTTTATGTCTTTCCTGCAGTGATGGAAGGTCACACAGGTACAGCATGGTGTCAATGGGGTTGTTTTTTGTGGTTCCAAAGATTTTCCTCATTGCTTCATTTTGTACTGTCATTGCAGAGGCTGGTCTGTGATGCAATTGTGAGGCCAAGCTCTTAGTCGAAAATTATACTCAATACTTAAGTTTGATCCCGGTGTTGTTCATTGCCTCTGGTTTGCATTGCTTCTAAGAATTATTTTTACATTTGAGAGCAGTGATCTCCACATGATATCTAAAACAAAAACTAATACTGTGACCTAACATTCCCAAGAAAATTTTCTTTTTCACATCGAGTAGCCCCTTTGTGGAATAAACTCCCAACTAACATAAAATTTGCACAAGATACTAACAAATTCAAGAATTTTTTGGACGAAATTCCAAAATTCAAAGAACTTTTCATCGATTTTGATGACTAAAGGCCTGATCAGGCTTATGCAAACAAAAAGAAAATGCGCATTTTAACACCTGTATTAGAAATAGTTGAGAAAGAGGGGACGTAAATAGGCCGCAAGGCCTAGGCCATTGAAAGCCAGTCCCTACTACTACTACTACTACTACTACTACTACTACTACTACTACTAGGAGAAACTTAAGACTAGGCTTTGCCACATGGTCTTCATCCTTCAATATAAATACTATTCCACTCACTGATCATTAATAATAATAATAATAATTACAATATTTATATAGCGCAAAATCTTGATAAAATCAAATCTAAGCGCTGAAGCAGACACGCACGCACGCACGCACGCACGCACACACACACACACACACACACACACACACACACACACACACACACACACGCATGGCTATAAATGGGGAGAAAGAATAAAAGCAATAAAAGCAAGAATAAAAGCAATGGAAAATTATAGAGAGCATAGCATATACAATTATATATTATAACCATGTGATTCCCCTCCAAGCGGAGACAGGCTGCAGAGGGGGGGGGGGGGGGAGGGGTTGAGTGAGGTTAGGATTTTATGCAGAGGAGAAAAGGTGAGTTTTGAGAGCGGACTTGATAGCATATACAATTATATATTATAACCATGTGATTCCCCTCCGAGCGGAGACAGGCTGCAGAGGGGCGGGGGTTGAGTGAGGTTAGGATTTTATGCGGAGGAGAAAAGGTGAGTTTTGAGAGCGGACTTGAAGGAGACAAAAGTAGGTTGCTGATGGACTGAGAGAGGAAGTTTGTTCCAGGAGAGTGGACCAGAAACAGAGAAGGCTCGTGGACCATAGGTATTGAGCTTAGTGCGTGGAAAGCGAAAAGTCAGAGGATCGGAGGCAGAGCGGAGGGTACGTGAGGGAAGATAGATCTCAAGTAGGCTTGACAGGTAATCGGGGGCTGCGTTATTGAGGCTTTTGTAGCACATGGTGTCTAGTTTGTACTGTATGCGCTTTGATACAGGGAGCCAGTGAAGTTGTGCCAGGAGAGGAGATATGTGGTCAGCTTTTTTCTTTTTTGAGTACAAGGCGTACAGCATTGTTTTGAATGCGCTGTAGGATGTGAATGGTGGAGGCAGGAAGACCAGACAGGAGTGAATTGCAATAGTCAATGCGAGGCATTATGAAGGAGAGAACGAGTTTTGCAGTTGTTTCGACAGAGAGATACTTCCTGATCAGCCTTATACGATGGAGATGATAGTAGCAAGATCTGGCAGTTTGAGAAACAAAGTTGTTCATGGAGAGGGTAGAGTCAATGCAGACACCAAGGTTTTTAGCTGAATCAGAAATTGGGACTGATGTGTTACATAATGGGAGAGAAAGAGGAGGCAGCTGAGAAAGTTTCTGACGGGTGCCAATGAGGATAGCTTCTGTCTTGTCGTCATTAAGCTGAAGTTTGTTGATCGTCATCCAATTCTTAATGTCTGAGTAACACTCAGTGGTGCGAGTCAACAGGCGCTGTATATTATCAGGTGAGTCACTGTCTTGAAGTTGGGTGTCATCAGCATAGAAGTGGTGTTTTATAGAGTGGGAGTTGATGATGGTGGACAGGGGGGAGGTGTAAAGAGTGAAAAGAACAGGGCCAAGGACAGATCCTTGTGGAACACCACAGGTCAGGTATGCAGGTTGAGAGTAAGTGCCATTGATGAGAACAGTTTGTTTTCTGTTTGATAGGTATGAAGTGAACCAGGACAGAGCAATGTCAGAGATGCCAAAAGTATGATGAAGTCTAGAAAGGAGAATACCATGATCAATGGTATCAAAGGCTGCAGACAGATCAAGGAGTGTGAGGAGAGAGACTTTGCCAGTATCAGTTGCAAGGAGGAGATTGTTGAGAATGTGTAGTAGGGCAGTTTCAGTGCTATGGCACTGGCGGTAGGCTGACTGGAAAGGATTGAGGAGATTGTTGGCAGACAGGTGAGAGTTCAGCTGGTTGAGGACGACTTTTTCAAGGAGTTTTGACAAGAAAGAGAGATTAGAGATAGGCCGGTAATTTTTAGTTCGTTTGGGTCTAAATTGTGTTTCTTGAGGAGAGGATGAACAATAGCAGACTTGAAAGAATCTGGGACAGTTCCAGTTTGAAGAGAAGTGTTGATGATGTCAGTGATGAATGGGAGGAGAGTAGGGAGACAGTCGGAGTAGAGAGAACCTGGAAGAGGATCCAGTTCGCAGGTTTTGAACGACATGGATCTGATTGTGTTGAAAATTTCTTCTTGTGAGACTGGGGTAAAAGTAGTAAGAGGTGTGCCAGAGAAGGAAGGGTCAGGTGGGCATGGTTGACAGGGTGTCCTGTCAAGCCTGTCACGAAGAGTTTGTATTTTGGTGGTGAAATAGTTGGAGAATACAGATGGGAGTTCTTCATTTGTATGTTTTGTTGGGAGAGGTAAATCTTTTCGTGTGCCAAGGAGATGATTCATGGTTGTAAAGAGTTCTTTTGAAGAAGAGGCATTCAGGATTTTGGTTTGGAAATAGCTTGTTTTTGCTGATGCAATGAGGGTGGATACTTTTGTTTTAGAGGCTTGGAAAAGTTGCCTGTGTAAAGTGAGTTTGGATTTGCGCCAACGGCGCTCTGCTCTGCGGCGGGCACGTTTTGCACAGGCAATCTCATGAGTGAGCCAGGGGGTAGGGGGGCAGTCAGGTAAAAGACGGGTTGTGGCTGGAGCATGAGTGTCCAGAAGATGGTGGAGAGTAGTATAGAATTCATCGGCAAGGTTATGTGACTTTTCAGAAAGGAGACGGGAGGCATCAGATGAAAATGAGGAGAGGTCGATAGATTTGAGATTGCGTCGAGTCACTGTGCGCATGGTACGGGAAGGAGGAGAAATGTCGAGAGAACAGAGAATTGCAGAGTGGTCAGATGGAAGGGCTGAAGTTAGACGGGTAGAAAGAACTAAGCAGTTGTCAGTAGCGGAATTGTGGTGATCATTAGTGGTTAGATCAGTAGGTACATACTTGGATTAACTTAAAAACCAGTTAAACAATCAATCAATCAGTCAGTCAGTCACTCACTCACTCAATCAGTGAGTTAATCATAAAGTTTTCTACCTTGTATTTTGTGTGCTGTAGTGCATGTGATCATGTGTGTATAGAACTATGCGTGCACACAATTGCGTGTATATATCTATATGTGTACATACATGTATGTTTACATCTACGTGTGTACACACATGCATGTGTATCTGTGTGTGTACACACGTGCATGTATACAGCTATGTATGTACTACATGCACACGCGTATATATCTATGTGTGGATACATTTATGTGTTTACTACATACATATTTGTATATATCTACATGCATAATACACATGCATGTATACGTCTATGTGTGTACACAGATGTGTGTATACATACATGCATGTGTACATACATAAGTATACATACATGCATATATATCTATGTGTATACGTACATGTGTGTATATGTATCTAAGTATGTACATACATCCATGTATATATTTGTGTGTGTACATACATATGTGTATATATCTGTGTGTGTACATATGTATGTGTATATATATATATATACATGTGTGCATATACATGCTTGCATGTATGTGTGTACATATACATCCTTGTGTGTGTCTGTCTGTAGGTACATGCGCGTGCCTATGGTATTACGTGTGCATGCATTGATGAGATACACTGTGTATTTTCTGTCACAGATGGGATGAAACACGGATTTCAAGAGGCAGTAAAGACGTTCAGATCACAGGCTTCGTTAAATCGCTATTCTACAGGGTAAGCCAAGATTTTTTCTACCCTCACCTTTCCCCATTCTACATTTTTAATAATTTCAGTTTCACTTTCTTAATTAAGATGAAGTCTCCGCGCTTGGAGTGAATTCCATCTGCACGCCACTGATGCCATGTGATGGAGAAAGTCCAAAATGATCATGGCACAAGCCTTAGGCCTGCACATAGACCCATGAATAGGCCAGGTCCTCAGGCTCTACCTAGCATATGGGTTTTGTATGTTATATTAGTATTTGTATCTGCCTGTCAGTGGAAAAGACTTGGCTACATTATAATGACATGTATATCTGTGTATCTCATCTTTAAAAGAAGGACTGAATGAAAACACAACCAGCCACTAATTATAAACTTGCCTTTCCAGCCACCTTTTCAAGCGAGAAAAAAGGGCTGTCTTTCTTTGAGCTATAAATATCTACCAAAACAAAATTCCTTTCTATAGTACTTAAGAAAATGATACTAAAGCTACCATTCTCATCTTTCTCTACTTTGTTAACTTCAAATTCACAGGTGTTATTGCCACTCTTCTTGCAGTAGACTTTTATGATGAAAAAAAAAAAAGCATTTATAACCCCATTCTGATGTGACATACTTTTCTACTTTTGGACTAAATAAGTGTCTTGTAAGTATATACTGTGCGATGTTTTCTTAAGAAAATGAAAAACATCCCTCGTTTTTTGTATATTATCACGTCCATGACAATTCAGGGATGATATTATGTTAGTCATTTTTGTAGAAAACCTTCAATACTGTCACCAGACCACATTTCAGTTTTGAAATGCATTTTGTTAGTACATGTCGAATTATTGTTCATGTACAATGCATACATATATATGACATGACCAAGTAAATGATGTCCCAGTTGAAAACAACATTGAACGAGTGCTTGAACAAAACGTCAGTACATGGAGAAACACACTGACAATCACTCTAAAGAAGGAGTGGACAAATAGAAGAATGACCAACCAAATGAATGAATGAATCAATCAATCAATGAGGATCTTAATGGATAAAAAAAGAAATAAATGAATGAGTGAGTGACTAAATACTACATGTTCATGCAAGTGTTGGCGCTCACCAATTATGATAAATATGATACTAACAGTATTAATCATTTTACCACAGTATTTCGGCAAAACATTTTATAAGATCCAAATTTCCTGTAACAGCTGGAAACTATCAAATTCAAACCACGACAAGGAAAGAACATTACCTCCACAAGCCCTCCTTCTGCTTGTCTTTTACTTTCTCTATTTCTTTTTGTTTGTCTGTTTTTATATAATTTACATTTTTGTTTTGTAACAAAGAGTTTGAGATTAGGTACAATCACTTATTCCAAATTACAAAACGTTTAAAGGAAGTCAAAATGTAAGTTTAATAAAGGAAGATTAAAGTTTTTTTCAAATGTGACGTATCAATAAGATCAGTGAAATCAAACAGCGGAACATTGATAACATGACTGGGATTATTTCATCTCCTTCTGGAAAGTCACTTCCATGTCAACATCAGTATCGAGTATGACAACTTTTCTATTAAAAAATTGCCAGTACCTTACCAATGGATGACCATGTGCATATAGTTACCGAAAGATCACTGGCCCTTCTCAGAAGGTTATAGTTATCATTTGTCAGGTCCTCGCCAATAGATGTACCTGTTCCCTTTAGGTTTTTGCGCTGCCCCAGCACTAAGCTTCTCTGGCACTGACTGACAAAGCGTAACAGGATAGGTCAGGGTTTTCCGTTAGGACTCCTCCTTCCTGAGCGATGAGCAGTGTCCACATCTGCAAAAGTTGTGGATGTCACACCCACTTTATTACTAAAAATATCAACACACTTTTTCACACAGTCATCAACTGTTTCTCCCTGTGTTTCTGGAATTCTGAATATCAAATCCCACTGTCAACCAGTTTGTTCAGAATAACTTTCTCTGTCTTTAGATCGAGTGGTTCTTTTGATTTTTGTTTTATCTTGCCTCTCAGTTCCTTATTTTCCTCTTTCAACTTATGCACATCAGAAAATAATGTCTCTTTCTGCCTGTAAGTCAAATACACAACTTTCACATTTATCAATTTTGAAGAGAGATGTTGATAGCTGAAGCATTATACTTTTAAACATCGCCAATCTCACTTTGTTGCCAAAGTGTCTTTAATTTCTTTAAGGCTTGTACCGTGATCATTCTGGATCTTCTCCATCACATGGCACCTGTGACGTTAGTGCATATGGAATTCATTCCGAGCGAGGAGACGTCATCTTGAGAAACTGAAAGTGAAATAGAGAAATGTGTAAACAAGTAGTTACAGAAGCAGAATGGAGGGGTTCAGTGCGGGTGTACTTTCGGAGGTGGTCACAGAGATAAGAAGGCGCAAAACCATTAATACAAACTCTAACACAATGTACTGATTTTGTATGAAACACAAACATGCTCACACACACACACATACACACACACACACACACACACACACACACACACACACACACACACACACACACACACACACACACACACACACACATACACAGAGAGAGAGAGAGAAAGAGAACTCTGATCTTGGAACTCAACAAATGTTTAATTGTCCATCGGCCAAAGACCACACAACACAAACTGGGTGATGGGGTGAGGGGAGGGGCGGTTTGTTTCACAGCCAATTTACAGCAATCACATAGTAGCGGAATCATTAATACCATGCCCTCATGTCGTAATTAACAATCACCAGATACGTAGGACTGTATAACTATACAATGTAGCAGTAATTTCCTTTATTTAAGGACCATTCCATTGTGTCACACTTATAATATTTACAATCACCACACATGTATATGTGATCTGTTTCCACAAAAAGGTAAATAAGATGAATTTTGGTGATATTGCGATATATGTGTAAGTCACTTGAAAGAGCAGAAAAAGATCTTTCTGATGATATAAGAACAAAGAGTGTACAACAAAAATTGTGGAAGCTGTGCTTGTTTATATCCAGCAAACAGCAGAACGGCCATTTTGAGAAAAAACGATCTTGAAGTCAGAACAGTTTGTCGAAGTTTCTGGTTTTGTTTACACCAACGATAGCCCTTACAAGCATTCTGATTGGACTCTTTAAGTATAATGAGTCAACAGCATAAAAATAGACACTCTCCCGGTTCCATTACTATATAACATGTTGGGGTTCTGTTAGGGATTTAGTGTTGGCTGGTATCAAAAAAGTGACCTGCTCTGACACGATTTTCTGTTCGGAATCGATCAGCAAGTCACAAAAAAGGTGAATTAAAAACATTTACGGTGGGGAAAAACAAACAAACAAAAAAACCGGAAAATCAACTCAAACTGGCGTTGAAAAATGGCCTAGCAAAGTGCCAATGTGAAAATCTCAATTTCACCCAGACAGACCCCCACCACTGTTGTCAGCCTGCCTCATCGCTTGGCCCAGTGCAACTTATCTATCATTTCGTGCAAGCAGGTCACATATAAGGATATCAATGTAAGCGTAATTTGCATTGCTTGTTTAATCAGTAATCAAAAAAGCCCTCATTTAATGGAAACAATTAATTCTTTCATCCACCGATTCAAAAACATAACAAAAAAATCAGAAACCAATCAACACACTCACTCACTCATTCACTCAAATCACTCACTCACACATTCACTCACTCACTTAAATCAACCACTCACTCACTCGATCAATCAATCAATCAATGAACTAACCAAATAAAGAATAAATGGCCAAATTTAAATCAACAGTTCAATTAAACAACTGATCAATCAATCTTTCACTCAATTATTTATCAAATTTGTAAGTAATGTATACATCCATTCAACTGAGCAATCAACTAATTGATGACTTATCCATCATGCATCAATCAACTTATCAATCAAATCAACCAATTAATGAACTAATCAACATGATAAACAATCTATCGCTCAATCAAACAATTAACTCACAATCGTTCAATCAACCAATTAATCAATCAATCAATCAGTTCGATCAATTCAAAAAACTCAATTCACAAACTCATCAATCAATTTACAATCTTCAAAAACTCAATTCACAAACTTATCAATCAATTTACAAACTAACTGGTTATCTAATGAATTATTACTGAGTCATCTTAAAATTAGAAGAAAAAAAATTCAACTCCAAGTTTCAAAGGAAAATTTTCCCTTAAAATGTTATTTCAATCTCCAGCAAGGCTAGCAAACTGCCATCGAATATTTGCACTCGCAAGCCACAGTAATGTATAGTAATGTAGGTAAAGCAGCTTCTGATTTCACTCAGATAGATGTCAAAACTCACAAAACTCAGACAGACAGAATGTACATATGTCAGACTGTGGAGTGGGATTTGGGTGGGGAGAGGTCTTTTATATATTAACAACACTAATTTACCGTAATATTCGGCCTATTGGGTGCACCGGTATATAAGGCGCACCACCAAATTATAGAAAAATCTTAACTATATTCACACATAAGCCACACTGGTTTATAAGCCGCACTTTTTCAATGGCCAGGTCGATCGCCTTCAACTTGAAGGCAGCTTTGTAGGCATTGAGTCGCGTTTTCGGCATGATGAGGGTGTACGCTTGAGCAGAGCAGATCTGAATACCGATCCTAATGCTTGTATGTGTGCCGATTTGATTTAAAAACGTGAGCAATTAACGGTTAACACTTTAACGTGAACAGTTAACACTTTAACATGGAGCTCACCGAAAAAATCATGAAGAGTAAACACGATTTTGGTGAGTTAAACAGAGGCGAAGAATAGACGAGAACGTGACGCTCCTGGGATCAGGAAAATCCGCAAATAAGCTGCATGTTTTTTTAAGCAGCGGGGTTAAAGCTGGGGAAAAAAGTCGCGGCTTATAGCCCAAACTTTACGGTACTATTGACGTAGAAGGTGCGTTAACCCTTTGACTCCTGCACTATGTCCACCAGCATCCTGAATGGCCAACTATGCTAGCAAAACAAAAACTTTACCCCTTGACTTCCTCACCCTATTCACCAGCTTCCTGCTGGAATCTGGTGGATTGGGTGATAGAGTCAAAGGGTTAAATTTTTGCAGTTGATGGATAGGGTGCGGGAGTCAAAGGGTTAAGATAATGCAACATGTACTCAAACTCATGTAAGAATGGATAACAACTAAGACCTTACATGTATTTCAACATATGTTAGGCACAATTTCAGTTCCAGTTTCTAAAGATAGTGTCTCAGCACTGGAAATGAATTCCATATGTACTGTAGCCACTGATGCCATGTGATGGAGAAGATCCAAAATGATCATGGCACAACCCTTAAGCCTGCGCATAAACCCTATGTGCTGACAAGGTCTTGAAGTCTACAGAGTGTACAGACTTTATACCTGATCTTTGTATCAACCTGTCAGTGGGACAACCTTGTCTACATTGCAGTGAAATGTATATCTCCATCTGCAACGTTCAAAAAAATTTCTCATGGAAACAGACGAAAACACATCCAGCCCACCAGCACGAACTGACCACACCAACGCCCAACACTACCACATGACACAAACCCATCCCCAAAACAACATGACACACAGACCCTGTCCACTCACCAGCACAATTTATTTATTGTCTTCATCATGTCTGATCCCCCAGTCTATCATTCATACCTAAAAGGCAAAAAACAAAATCAACAACAATTTATATTCTGTCCAACCCATTCTTCTTCACCCTCCCTCTAATTGTCTTTTCCATATCTTCAAATGTCTCTGATCTCTGATTCAGGTAAAGCCCAAACACTTTCCATTCTATGCTGTAAGAATCTGTACAGTATTACTTTTGTGATCATCAAAAAGTGTGTGTGACTGGCACTGGCTCTTGTTTTTCCTTTCATGGTGAACTTTTCGTCCACTTTCTCTAACTATTCTTTTGTTTAGTCAGATCAATGATAAGATGACTCAGATTTTGTTCACAAAACTGATTTTAAGTGCCTGAAGACTTCACATTTTTCAAGATGCAGAGAATTTCTGCGGTAATGAAATTACGTGCCAGTTTGTCAGTTTTTCGGGACCTGGCCAGCTCATAGGTTTATGTGTAGGCTTAAGGCCTGTGCCATGATCACCATACACGTGGCACCTGTGACGTCAGTGTATATGGAATTCGCTCCGAGCACGGAGACGTCATCTTGAGAAACTGAAACTGAAACTTGTCAGCGCTTTCATCTCCCTCAGTACCAGCATGTCCAGGAGAGTAGAACTACGCCAGTAATCAGTTGTTTAACCCTTTGACTCCCACAGCCCATCCACTAAGTGCAAAAACTTAACCCTTTGACTCTCTCACCCTATCCACCAGCTTCCTGCAGGAAGCTGGTGGATAGGGTGAGAGAGTCAAAGGGTTAAGTTTTTGCTTTGCTAGCATGGTTGACAATGTGGGGCGTTGGAGGACAGGGTGCGGGAGTCAAAGGGTTAACATATGGAAGTAACTGAACACAGTGTCTGCCTTTGACGTCCATATGATTTGTATCCAAGTCTCACTCCCACTGGACACTCAAACATCACATACATAAATGTTCATTTGCTTGGCAATGTTTTCCCTGTACAGTTTATCTACAGTCATCAGCGTCATAAGACCCTAACCCTTTGACCCTCACCCTATCCAACAGCAGCCTGGCTTGCTTGAAATCTTTCACTCTCTTGCCCAATCCACGAGCTCCATGCCTCTCTCTGTCTTGCTCTATCCACAAGCTCCCTGCCTCTCTCTGTCTTGCCCTATACACAAACTCCCTGCCTCTCCCTCCCTTGCCCTATCCACAAACTCCCTGCCTCTCTCTGTCTTGCCCTATACACAAGCTCCATGCCTCTCCCTGTCTTGCTCTATACACAAGCTCCCTGCCTCTCCCTCCCTTGCTCTATCCACAAACTCCCTGCCTCTCCCTCCCTTGCCCTATCCACAAACTCCCTGCCTCTCCCTCCCTTGCCCTATACACAAACTCCTGCCTCTCCCTCCCTTGCCCTATACACAAACTCCCTGCCTCTCTCTGTCTTGCCCTATACACAAGCTCCATGCCTCTCCCTGTCTTGCTCTATACACAAGCTCCCTGCCTCTCCCTCCCTTGCTCTATCCACAAACTCCCTGCCTCTCCCTCCCTTGCCCTATCCACAAACTCCCTGCCTCTCCTCCCTTGCCCTATCCACAAACTCCCTGCCTCTCCTTCCCTTGCCCTATCCACAAACTCCCTGCCTCTCCCTCCCTTGCCCTATACACAAACTCCCTGCCTCTCCCTCCCTTGCCCTATCCACAAACTCCCTGCCTCTCTCTGTCTTGCCCTATCCACAAACTCCCTGCCTCTCCCTCCCTTGCTCTATCCACAAACTCCCTGCCTCTCCCTCCCTTGCTCTATCCACAAACTCCCTGCCTCTCCCTGTCTTGCCCTATACACCAGCTTCCTGCAGAAAGACAATACAGTGACGGAGTGATAGGATTAAAACAGGCTGATGGGTAGGGTGAGGTAGTCACAGAGTTAAAACAACCCTAAGTGAAAACACAAAGATGATGTTGCTCACAACGCCAACAGCACATTACAATGCTGATGCTCCTCCCTTCGAGGTGCCTCCAGGAGATGCCATCTCTTTGTCAATGCGGGCATGATCCTCCTTCATCAGTTTGCGTAATTTATCCTGTAACAATTGATCAAATATTTTTTTTCTTTTTCATTATATTTGGCTGCCCCATTTCCAACACCTCAATAACGGTCACAGAATCTAGGGTAATTGTTCACAGCGATGATGATGATCATGATGGGAATGATATTGATGATGCTATGAAACTGTGTGACAAGGCTGTACTCTACGCTTACTATGATAATGCATCCTGTTGTCAACCAGGCCCAGGAGATACAGACATATGCAGTGCTGGTCAAGAGATTTGAGCACCATCCTCAATGATGCATCCATGAAGTGGATGAGACTTGACTGTGTGGTCCCAGTCTTCCAAATCCGTCCATAGCACACTCAACTCTGTTTTGGGCCAACTGATGTTGACTCTGTTTTGGGCCAACTGATGTTGACTCTGTTTTGGGCCAACTGATGTTGACTCTGTTTTGGGCCAAATTATGTTGACTCTGTTTTGGGCCAAATTATGCTGACTCTGTTTTGGGCCAAATGATATTGACTCTGTTTTGGGCCAAATGATGCTGACTGTGTTTTGGGCCAAATGATGCTGACTGTGTTTTGGGCCAAATGATGCTGACTGTGTTTTGGGCCAAATGATGCTGACTGTGTTTTGGGCCAAATGATGCTGAACTGTTTTGGGGCAAATGATGTTGAACTGTTATGGGCCACATGATGCTGAACTGTTTTGGGGCAAATGATGTTAAACTGTTTTGGGCCACATGATGTTGAACTGTTATGGGCCACATGATGTTGACTGTTTTGGGCCACATGATGTTGACTGTTTTGGGCCACATGATGTTGAACTGTTTTGGGCCACATGATGTTGAACTGTTTTGGGCCACATGATGTTGACTGTTTTGGGCCACATGATGTTGTTTTGGGCCACATGATGGTGACTCTGTTTTGGGCCACATGGTGTTGAACTGTTTTGGGCCACATGATGTTGACTGTTTTGGGCCACATGATGTTTTGGGCCACATGATGGTGACTCTGTTTTGGGCCACATGGTGTTAAACTGTTTTGGGCCACATGATGTTGAACTGTTATGGGCCACATGATGTTGAACTGTTTTGGGCCACATGATGTTGACTGTTTTGGGCCACATGATGTTGAACTGTTTTGGGCCACATGATGTTGAACTGTTTAGGGCCACATGATGTTGAACTGTTTTGGGCCACATGATGTTGAACTGTTTTGGGCCACATGATGCTGACTCTGTTTTGGGCCACATGATGTTGAACTGTTTTGGGCCAAATGATATTGACTCTGTTTTGGGCCAAATGATGTTGATTCTGTTTTGGGCCACATGGTGTTGACAGGACCGATGGGATTCAAACCCTCAACTTTCCAGTCAGTAGTCCACTGCACTAACCAGTGCTCCATAGTGACTGACCGACTGACCTGTGTTTTCCAACAGTACAGAACAATGACACAATACACCACTGGTCAGTATTCCATGTCTGCTGCTGCTAAAATCGACTTGGTAAAACTCTGAAATAAAATGAAATGTGGGAGTAATAAATAGATAAAGTTAGCCGTAGTGGATATATAAAGTAGCATCAGAGTTGTGTATGAGTAATAAATAAAGTTAGCCATCATGATTGGGTGATATAAAAAGTTAGCTTGAGTTGTATGAGTAATAATAAGTTAGCCTATAGTTGAGTAATAAATAAAGTAGCCATCATGATTGTGTATGAGTAATGAATAAGTTAGCCATTTGAGTTGTGTATGAGTAATAAATAAGTTAGCCATCATGAGTTGTGCATGAGTAATAAATAAAGTTAGCCATTTGAGTTGTTATAGATAATAAATAAAGTTAGCCATTGAGTTTGTATGAGTAATAAAAAAGTTAGCCATTGAGTGGTATGATAATAAATAAGTTAGCCATTTGTTGTGTATATATAATAAAGTTGCCATTGAGTTTTATGAGTAATAATAAAGTTAGCCATTTGAGTTTGCGATGATTTAAAAATTAGCCATTTGAGTTGTGTTTAGTAATAAATAAATTACCATTGAGTTGTGTATGATAATAAAAGTTAGCCATTGATTGTGTAGATAAATAATACCATTGAGTTGTGTATGATAATAAATACAGTTAGCATTTATAGAATAATAATAAAGTTTAGCCATCGATTATGAGTAATAAATAAAGTTAGCCATTTGAGTTGTGTATGAGAATAATAATTAGCCATTGAGTTGTGTATATAATAATAAATTACCTATTGAGTTTGTGTGTATAATAAATAAGAAGTTGGTATCATTGAGTTGTATGAGTAATAAATAAAGTTAAATAGATGTGATTTAGTTGTTAGTAATAAAGTTAGCCATTGAGTTTGTATGAGTAATAAATAAAGTTACCATTGAGTTGTGTGAGTAAAATAAGTTAGCCATTGAGTTGTGTTGAAATAAATAAGTTAGCCATTGGTTGTTTGATAATAAGTTAGCCATTGAGTTGGATGAGAATAAATAAGTTAGCCATGATTGTGTATGATAAAATAAGTTAGCCATTGAGTTTGTATAATAAATAAAGTTAGCCATGGTTGGAAATAATAAATTAGCATTGATTGATAATAAAGTGCCATTGATGTATAAATAAGTTACATTTGAGTATAATAATAATAATTACATGATGTGTTATAAAATATACATAGTTGTTAGTATAAAGTTCATGAGTTGTGATAAAAATAAGTTAGCCATATGATTGTTATAATAAAATAACATAGCATTTGTAGTGTGATAAATAAATAAATCCAGTTAGCCATATGAGTTGTGATGATTGTATGAGTAATAAATAAAGTTAGCCATTTGAGTTGTGTATGAGTAATAAATAAAGTTAGCCATTGAGTTGTGTATGAGTAATAAATAAAGTTAGCCATATTGAGTTGTGTATGAGTAATAAATAAAGTTAGCCATTTGAGTTGTGTATGAGTAATAAATAAAGTTAGCCATTTGAGTTGTGTATGAGTAATAAATAAAGTTAGCCATTTGAGTTGTGTATGAGTAATAAATAAAGTTAGCCATTTGAGTTGTGTATGAGTAATAAATAAGTTAGCCATTGAGTTGTGTATGAGATAATAAATAAAGTTAGCCATTTGAGTTGATGTATAAGTAATGAAATAAAATTAGCCATTTGAGTTGTGTATGAGTAATAAATAAAGTTAGCCATTTGAGTTGTGTATGAGTAATAAATAAAGTTAGCCATTTGAGTTGTGTGATGAGTAATATAATAAAGTTAGCCATTTGAGTTGTGTATGAGTAAATAAATAAAGTTAGCCATTGAGTTGTGTATGAGTAATAAATAAAGTTAGCCATTTGAGTTGTGTATGAGTAATAAATAAAGTTAGCCATTTGAGTTGTGTATGAGTAATAAATAAAGTTAGCCATTTGAGTTGTGTATGATGTAATAAATAAAGTTAGCCATTTGAGTTGTGTATGAGTAATAAATAAAGTTAGCCATTTGAGTTGTGTATGAGTAATAAATAAAGTTAGACCATTGAGTTGTAGTATGTTTGAGTAATAATAATAAATAAAGTTAGCCATTTGAGTTGTGTGTTGAGTAATAAAAAGTTAGCCATTTGAGTTGTGTATGAGTAATAAATAAAGTTTGAGTATAAATAAAGTTAGCCATTTGAGTTGGTTGAGTAATAAATAAATAAATAGCCATTGAGTTGTTGTGAGTAATAAATAAATTACCATTTAGATTGTGTTGAGTATAAATATAAGTTAGCATTTGATTGTAGTTATAATAAAGTTAGCCATTTGGTTGGTATGAGTACTTTAATAATACAATATTTTGATAATAATAAATTAGCCATTATCGCATCATTATACCTGTTTGAGAATGATAATATTATATTGATTGATTATTAAGTAATTATTGTTTATTTATTTTATATATATATTTCCATTTAGTGTTGTGTTGTGTGATATATAAGTTGCCATTGAGTTGTGTATGGTAATAATAATAAGTGCCATTTGGGTTGTGTATGTATATAAAGTTACCTTTGGTTGTGTATGAGTATAAATTAAAGTTGCTTGAGTTGTGTATAGTATAAATATTACCATTTGATTGTTGGAATAAAATAAAGTTGCCAATGATTGTTATTGATAAAAATAAATAAAGTTAGCCATTTGAGTTGTGTTGAGTAATAAATAAATTAGATTTGAGTTATAAATAAAGTTAGCCATTTCATTTGTTGAGTAATAAATAATAGTTAGCATTTGGTTGATGAGTAATAAATAAGTTAGCCATTGAGTGTGTGATAATAATAAAGTTAGCCATTTGAGTTGTGTATGAGTAATAAATAAAGTTAGCCATTTAGTTGTGTTGAGTAATAAAAAAAGTTAGCCATTTGGTTGTGTGAGATAAAAGTGTTTAGTGTTATGATAATAATAAGTTAGCCATATGGTTGGTAAAATAAATAAAGTGTATGAGTGTTAAGATAATAAATAAAGTTAGCATCATGATTGGTTAGATAATAATTAGTTGTATGAGTTTATATAATAAATAAATTGATTGGTTGTGTATAAATAATAAGTTGCCTTGGTTGTATGAGTAATAAATAAATAAATTAGCATTGGTTGTGTATGAGTAATAATAAAGTTAGCCATTTGAGTTGTGTATGAGTAATAAATAAATAAAGTTAGATTTGAGTTGTGTATATAATATAAATTGATTTGAGTTGGATAAATAAATAAAGTTAGCCATTTGATTGTATAATAATAATTAGCTTGAGTTGTTATGAGTATATAAATAAAGTTAGCATTTGAGTTTGATGGTAATAATAAATTAGCATTTGAGTGTTGAGAATAAATAAAGTTGCATTGAGTTGTTGTATAATAAAGTTAGCCATTTGAGTTGTGTATGAGTAATAAAAATTAGCCATTTGAGTTGTTTATGAGTAATAAAAAGTTAGCCATTTGAGTTGTGTATGAGTAATAAATAAAGTTAGCCATATGAGTTGGTTATATATATAAAAATTAGCCATTTGGTTGTGTATGAGTAATAATAATAAAGTTAGCCATTTGATTGGTTGATTTTTTTTTTTTTTTTTTTTTTTTTTTTTTTTTTTTTTTTTTTTTTTTTTTTTTTTTTTTTTTTTTTTTTTTTTTTTTTTTTTTTTTTTTTTTTTTTTTTTTTTTTTTTTTTTTTTTTTTTTTTTTTTTTTTTTTTTTTTTTTTTTTTTTTTTTTTTTTTTTTTTTTTTTTTTTTTTTTTTTTTTTTTTTTTTTTTTTTTTTTTTTTTTTTTTGGGGGGGGGGGGGGGGGGGGGGGGGGGGGGGGGGGGGGGGGGGGGGGGGGGGGGGGGGGGGGGGGGGGGGGGGGGGGGGGGGGGGGGGGGGGGGGGGGGGGGGGGGGGGGGGGGGGGGGGGGGGGGGGGGGGGGGGGGGGGGGGGGGTGTGTATGGTTTGTTAGCCATTTGGTCGTGTATGGTAATAAAAATAAGTTAGCTTTGAGTTGTGTATGGGTATAAATAGTTACATTAGTTTGGTATATAATAATTAAATAAAGTTAGCATTTGATTGTGTATGAGTAATAATAAAGTTAGCCATTTGAGTTGTGTGTGAGTAATAAATAAGTTAGCATTTGAGTTGTGAGTAATAAATAAAGTTAGCCATTTGAGTTGTGTATGAGTAATAAATAAATAAAGTTAGCCATTTGAGTTGTGTATGAGTAATAAATAAAGTTAGCCATTTGAGTCATGTATGAGTAATAAAATAAATTATCCATAGAGTTGTGTATGAGTAATAAAGTTAGCCACTTGAGTTGTGTATGAGTAATAAATAAAGTTAGCCATTTGAGTTGTGTATGAGTATAAATAAATAAAGTTAGCCATTTGAGTTGTGTATGAGTAATAAATAAAGTTAGCCATTGAGTTGTGTATGAGTAATAAATAAAGTTAGCCATTGAGTTGTGTATGAGTAATAAATAAGTTAGCCATCATGAGTTGTGTATGAGTAATAATATAAAGTTAGCCATCATGAGTTGTGTATGAGTAATAAATAAAGTTAGCCATCATGAGTTGTTGTGAGTATAAATAAAGTTAGCCATTTGAGTTGTGTATGAGTACTAAATATAGTTAGCCATTTGAGTTGTGTATGAGTAATAAATAAAGTTAGCCATTTGTGTGTAATAAATAAATAAAATTAGCCATTTGAGTTGTGCGTGAGTCATAAATAAACAAAGTTAGCAACTTGAGTTGTGTATATGAGTTATACGCAGATGACACTGTGCTAATTGCAGAAAATGAAAGGGACCTACAAAACCTTCTGAATATACTTGAAATAGAAAGGAAAGGTAAGGGGCTGGAACTAAACAAAAGGAAGACTGAAGTCATTGTGATCAGTAAAAATCATGAAATTTCCTCATGCAAAATAACAGCAAACAGCACAACCTTGAGACAGGTTGATAAATTTAAATACCTGGGAACAATCAATTCACCAGACGGCAGATGCACATCAGAAATAGCCAGCAGAATCGGCCAAGCCAAAACAACATTCAGGAAGATGGAAAGCATTCTTACCAACAAATGCCTATCAATTAACATCAGGAAGAGAGTTCTTGAATGTTATATAGAACCAATACTGTTGTACAGATGTGAGGCGTGGACAGTCAACAAGCAAAGCCAGAACAAGATTGAGGCAGCCGAGATGTGGTTTCTAGGAAGGATGTTGAGAGTTCCATGGACAGCAAAGAAAACAAACGGGACAGTCTTGATGGAGGCAGACACAAGTAGATCATTCATAAGGAAGATTAGGAAAAGGCAGGCAACATTCATAGGCCATTTTGTGAGGAAAGGGGAATTGGAACATCAGGTCACAATGGGAAAGCTGGAGGGACAGAGAGCACCGGGTAGACCCAGGGAAAAGATACTAGACAGACTTGCAGAGTGGCTGAAGACAGGGATGGTGGAAGAGATACTTGAGGCAACAAGAGACAGAGACAGATGGAAGTCCATAATCGCCAATGCCATGCGGCAAGGCACCTGATGATGATGATGATATGAGTTACAAACAAATAAAGTTAGCCATTCGAGCTGTGTGTGAGTAACAAATACATAAAGTTAATCATTTGAGTTGTGTGTGAGTACTAAACAAAGTTAGCCATTTGAGTCATGTGTGAGTAATAAATACATAAAGTTAGCCATTTGAGTCGTGCGTGAATAATAGATAAATAAAATTAGCCATTTGAGTTGTGTGTGAATCATAAATAAATAAAGTTAGCTATCTGAGTTGTGTGTAAGTAATGAATGAATAAATAAAGTTAGCCATTTAAGTTAGTAGTTTATTAAAGAGGGATTCATTGTACTCTGACAATTCCTTACGTGCTCCACCAATACCTGCACCAAAACCCCACACAATGGCAAGGTCTTGAAATGGACAGGAAGAAGGAGGTGGGTACAGAACAGGAAACACAATGGAACCTTAATTGTTTCACTCCCACACCCTGTCCGCTAGCTGCAAAAACTTAACCCTTTTGGTGTTGTTTCACTCCCACACCCTGTCCGCTAGCTGCAAAAACTTAACCCTTTTGGTGTTGTTTCACTCCCACACCCTGTCCGCTAGCTGCAAAAACTTAACCCTTTTGGTGTTGTTTCACTCCCACACCCTGTCCGCTAGCTGCAAAAACTTAACCCTTTTGGTGTTGTTTCACTCCCACACCCTGTCCGCTAGCTGCAAAAACTTAACCCTTTTGGTGTTGTTTCACTCCCACACCCTGTCCGCTAGCTGCAAAAACTTAACCCTTTTGGTGTTGTTTCACTCCCACACCCTGTCCGCTAGCTGCAAAAACTTAACCCTTTTGGTGTTGTTTCACTCCCACACCCTGTCCGCTAGCTGCAAAAACTTAACCCTTTTGGTGTTGTTTCACTCCCACACCCTGTCCGCTAGTTGCAAAAACTTAACCCTTTTGGTGTTGTTTCACTCCCACACCCTGTCCGCTAGCTGCAAAAACTTACCCCTTTTTGTGAAGTCCCTCAGAGAAGACAATTACGCAACAGAATCCAGAAATGCCATTTCATGTTTCTTCCTGTTCCCAGGTCTACCTGATTCGTTGCACTGGGCACAATCCACTCCTTTACCTCTCGGCTCTTGCCCTGTACCTTCTTCAGAACAGGGCGATACCGATATGGCATGTCCACTTCTCAAATTGCAGAACTCGTCTCACTTCCCCTTTGACATCATAGTTGCCTCCCCTCTCCCCACTTCTTACTACTGCTCATGAACACATGGGCATTCCATTTGGTCCCTTTTTATTCACTGGACGAGGCGGCAGGGAAGTTTTTAGTCCTCTTTTTATTATCCGTTGTTTGATGTTGTTTGTGGTCTGCTTGTGACCGTGCATTCACGCTTGACAAAGGCCGGTTGGCCGAAAATTTGCGCTTGTCTTGTCTTGTTGTGTTGAATATGCGCTTGCTTTGGTTTTCTTGTGCTTCTGGTTCCTGTTTGCTTGGGCGCGGGTAGTCGCACTTGTTTTGGATCTAATGTTATTATTGTTAATATTAGTGTTTATTGTCCAGCCGACAGCACAGAGCTGTATCAGAGCTATAACCATCTCAAAACACACACGACACCAGGTTGCCAATGAACTAATAGTCTTTATGGAAGGGAGCAAGGCAGAAAATGATAGGAAGAGAAGACAGAAAGCAGTATAACACTGTGGTGAAGTCCTTACCCCCCATCCCAGCAGATCTGCCAAGGCCTGACAACCGCTGTCACAGGTGTCTTGTTTGAACACGTCTCTGTAAACAGTTAAAACACACATGCACATACATATACATACATACATACATAACACACACACACACACACACACACACACACACACACACACACCACACACATGGAATATTGACCATTGTGTCCTCTGGGAGAGACAGACAGACAGACAGACAGACACAGAGACACAGAGATCATTTTTGAATTCAACAAATTAAGGCAGCCCGCTGTATCCACAAAGCTCAGAAAACACACACACGCACACACATACACACACACATGCACACACACACACACACACACACACACACACACACACACACACACACACGACACACACACACACACACACACACACAGACACACACACCCCCCTAGTAACAACAGGCAACAACTCATTGTCCCTCTTGTTCAAAATACAGATGCTCACATAACCAGGTAGAGACACGTTTATATGTATACTCAATATGAAACAATGTTTCTTCATCGGAAAGTGGGAAAAAGTACAAAAAAAGATTCAGAAGACTTTGAAATAGTTGAAATGTACGGCTGTTGGCCTTTACAAAAAGGGCTGCACATTTGTTTGCATACTTGTTTGAAAACAAATTATTTCAAGTAATTATGCAATAGAATTACCAAATACATATACTAACATTTCTTATCAAATAAAGGCTCCAACTGCAGCCGATACATATATATAATAAAATTTCTTATCAAATAAAGGCTCCAACTGCAGCCAATTTCTTGACTCTTAAATGTTAAATACAAGAAGTTTGCAAAATTCTTCATATAGTGTATACGTTTTTGTTTTTTTTTCTCAAGACATCAGCACGGCAAATCTACAGGAATTCCGCTGTCTATGGAATATGTCAGGAATGAATTGTTGGTGTCATCATCTAGTGCTGGGCAACACAAACCAAAAAAGAATTTCATTTTCAACAGAATATTTCACAAAGGGCATGTGTTATTCAACGAAGGGAGAAAGTGAATAAACTTAAGTCTTTAGTTTTGGTCATAATCCACAACAGAGGAGACAGAATGGCCACGTAAAACCAAGTCCACCGATATATACGACGTCCCACAACTTCTACCACAAGGTGATCAAAGAGCAGTATTTGCGTACATATTGAGCCATCATACAGAAGTAAAAAGTAACCATGAGAAGAATCATAAACCATGATGTAACATAAGAGAAAACATTTGTGTCCTTCTCTGTCTTTGTCTGTCTGTCCTCTCTGTCTCTTTGTCTGTCCTTCTCTGTCTTTGTCTGTCCTTCTCTGTCTTTGTCTGTCCTTCTCTCTCTCTTTGTCTGTCTGTATAGCTGTCTTCATATAGTGTATACTTTTTTTTAAGACAACAGCTATACAGACAGACAAAGAGAGAGGACAGACAAAGAGACAAAGAGAAGGACAGACAGACAAAGACAGAGAAGGACACAAATTTGGACTGTTCTCCCTGGGCTAAGCACATGGCCAATGTGCTGTGCCACTGTCTGAGTGGGACGAAGGGAGGAAGAAAAAGAGAGAGGATGGTGACAGAGAGAGAGAGGGGGGGGGGGGGCAGGAAGGGGAGAGAAAGAGGAAAGATAGAAGGGAAGGGGACAGAGAGAGAGAGAGAGAGAGAGAGCAGGAAGGAGAGAGAGAGAGAGACAGATGGAAGGGAAGTAGAGAGAGAGAGCATGGAAATGGGGAGAGAGACCGACAGCTATACAGACAAAGAGAGAGAGAAGGACAAAGAGACAGAGAGAAGGACAGACAGACAAAGAGAGAGAAGGACAGACAAAAAGGGAGAGAAGGACAGACAGACAGACAAAGAGACAGAGAGGACAGATAGACAGACAAAGACAGAGAGAAGGACAGACAGGCAAAGACAGAGAGAAGGACAGACAGAAAAAGACAGAGAGAGGACAGACAGACAAAGACAAAGAGAGAAGGACAGACAGACAAAGACAGAGGACAGACAAAGACAGAGAGAATGACAGACAGAAAAAGACAGAGAGAAGACAGACAGACAGACAGACAGAGAGAGAAGGACAAAGAGAGGACAGACAAAGACAGAGAGAAGGACAAAGAGAGAGAGAAGAACACAGACAAAGACAGAGAGGACAAAGAGACAAACATAAACACGTAAAAACCAACCTGTAGTTGTCCTCATCATCAAACATAAACTCTGAAGTACCACTCATCTTTGAGGACACCAGGTCACCCTGCAAAATGACCTCACAGTTAGGACTGAGTCCGCGAGACAGGGCTGTACTGTGAAGATTGTCATCAACATTATATCCCTGGCATTGACCAGGCCTGAGAGATACATACATCTGCAGTGCCAGTTAGGACATTTGAGCAACATTCTTAACCCTTTGACTCCCGCACCTGTCCACTCGCATCCTGCTTTGTCAACCATGTTAGCAAAGCAAAAATTTAACCCTTTGAATCCCTTACCCTATCCATCAGCTTCCTTGCAGGAAGCTGGTGGATAGGGTGAGGGAGTCAAAGGGTTAAATTTTCACAATTGGTGGACAGGGAGCAGGATTCAACTGCCAGCCTTCCCAAAAAGCCCATAGCATGCTCAGCTCTGGGTAATAGCTGGTCAGAGCCCAAATATCCAACAATCGCTTTTATGGACCAATTAAGGTTCAAACACATGACCTCCCAGGCAGTGGTCTGACACATAACCGCTTCACCACAGTGACAAGTTCGATTCCTGATCAGACATTATTTCCCACCCCCTCTCCAACAGAGTTGAGAGCGTGCTGGATATCAGTCTGTTGAATGAGAGAATAAACCAGGTCTCATGAGCAGTACACACTCAGCACACGTTAAAGACCCTATGGCAGGCAAAACAGTTGTTCCCTGCAAAATTCAGTGAGAAACCTACTGCCATCATCATCATCATCAGGTGCCCTGCCACATGGCGTTCGCGATCATGGACTTCCATCCGCCTCTATCTCTCGTTGCCCTAGCATCTCCCCCACCCTCCTCGTCCCCAGCCACTCTGCAAGTCCGTCCAGGATTTTCTCCCTGGGTCTACCTGGTGCTCTCTTACCCTCCAGCTTTCCCGTTGTGACCAGGTGCTCCAAATCCCCCTTCCTCATAAAATGGCCTATAAATGTTGCCTGTCTTTTCCTAATCTTCCTTATGAGTGATCTACTTGTGTCTGCCTCCATCAAGACTGTCTCGTTTGTTTTCTTTGCTGTCCATGGAACTCTCAACATTCTTCTTAGAAACCACATCTTGGCTGCCTCAATCTTGTTCTGGCTTTGTTTGTTGACTGTCCACACCTCGCATCCGTACAACAGTATTGGTTCTATATAACATTCAAGAACTCTCTTCCTGATGTTAATTGACAGGAAATTTGTTGGTAAGAATGCTTGTCATCTTCTTAAATGCTGTTTTCGCTTGGCCGATTCTGCCGGCTATTCTGCCATAGGTAAACAAATTCACAATCCAAGGGGAGAAATAAAAAAAGAAGAATGGCACCTTACTATGGGGAAATGCTTTCCAATAGAGATCAGCACGGCATTCCATGTAGAAAAATTACGTCGAGACCCAAAGAAATTTATCCCATTGTACTACAGAGAAACAAAATTTAGCCAGTCATCATAGCGTAGCAGTCAGTGCAACAGATACTGACAAGGAGCGTGTGGGTTTGGATTCCATCCGTCCTACCATTACCACTATGGGATATGTCAGCCCCACATGGATCCTATCCAGAGTTGACACAGCTTGTTGGCATAACTGGCGCCACAGCGTCCAGTCTTCTTCACTTCATGGATGCATTATTGAGGGTGGTGCTCAAATTTCCTGTCCAACACCACAGGTGTCAGTATTTCTCAGGCCTGGTTCATGACAGGATACATTATGAAAGAAGCACTGAGTACGGCTTTGTCATGCAGTCTCAATCCAGAATGGAATTCCACAGCATCATGACTATCATCCCCATCATCATCATTGTCATAGCATTGTGAACAATGGTCCCACATCCTATAACCATCATATCATGACTATCATCCCCATCACCATCATTGTCATAGCATTGTGAACAATGGTCCCACATCCTATAACTATCATATCATGACTATCATCCCCATCACCATCATTGTCATAGCATTGTGAACAATGGTCCCACATCCTATAACCATCATATCATGACTATCATCCCCATCACCATCATTGTCATAGCATTGTGAACAATGGTCCCACATCCTATAACTATCATCATCATTATCATAGCATTGTGAACAATGGTCCCACATCCTATAACCATCATCATCATTATCATAGCATAGTGGACAATGGTCACACATCCTATAACCATCATCATCATTATCATAGCATTGTGAACAATGGTCCCACATCCTATAACCATCATATGACTATCATCCCCATCATCATCATTATCATAGCATTGTGAACAATGGTCCCACATCCTATAACCAACATCATCATTGTCATAGCATTGTGGACAATGGTCCCACATCCTATAACCATCATCATCATTATCATAGCATTGTGAACAATGGTCCCACATCCTATAACCATCATCATCATAGCATTGTGAACAATGGTCCCACATCCTATAACCATCATCATCATTGTCATAGCATTGTGAACAATGGTCTCACATCCTATAACCATCATCATCATAGCATTGTGAACAATGGTCCCACATCCTATAACCATCATCATCATTGTCATAGCATTGTGAACAATGGTCCCACATCCTATAACCATCATCATCATAGCATTGTGAACAATGATCCCACATCCTATAACCATCATCATCATTGTCATAGCATTGTGAACAATGGTCCCACATCCTATAACCATTATATCATGACTATCATCCCCATCATCATCATTGTCATAGCATTGTGAACAATGGTCCCACATCCTCCTCCTCCTCATCATCAGGTGCCCTGCCGCATGGCGTTGGCGACCATGGACTTCCAACCATCTCTATCTCTTGTTGCCCCCAGCATCTCCCCCACCCTCCTCATCCCCAGCCACTCTGCAAGTCCCTCCAGCATTTTCTCCCTGGGTCTACCTGGTGCTCTCTTTCCCTCCAGCTTTCCCGTTGTGACCAGGTGCTCCAAATCCCCTTTCCTCATAAAATGGCCTATAAATGTTGCTTGTCTTTTCCTAATCTTCCTTATGAGTGATCTACTTGTGTCTGCCTCCATCAAGACTGTCTTGTTTGTTTTCTTTGCTGTCCATGAAACTCTCAACATTCTTCTGAGAAACCACATCTCGGCTGCCTCAATCTTGTTCTGGCTTTGCTTGCTGACTGTCCACTCCTCGCATCCGTACAACAGTATTGGTTCTATATAACATTCAAGGACTCTCTTTCTGATGTTAATTGATAGGCATTTGTTGGTAAGAATGCTTGTCATCTTCTTGAATGCTGTTTTGGCTTGGCCGATTCTGCCAGCTATTTCCGATGTGCATCTGCCATCTGAAGAAATGACCGTTCCCAGGTATTTGAACATATTAACCTGTGTCAAGGTTGTGCCATTTGCTGTTATTTTGCATGAGGGGATTTCATGTTTTTACTGATTACCATGACTTCAGTCTTCCTGCTTCCCACATCCTATAACTATCATATCATGACTATCACCCCATCATCATCATTATCATAGCATTGTGATTATCACCAGCTATGGGGGCGTACAGGACCTTCCTTGTGGAGGACGTACAGACTGGCCAAGCACTATGGGAGGGTCATACAGAACTTTCCTGTTTCATGATCCAACTTTTCAAGAAAACATCTTTCAGAAATGTCTGTGCTAAGGTGCCTGTCTTGTTTGTATTGTTTACAGACAGGACTATAAATTCTCTCAAGAAAGAGGTCTGTTGTCTTTGTTCATTTGTTTGTTTGTCCTAGCCACTACCAGAAAGACAACTCTGCTTTCCTCGCTTGTGGCCAAGGACTAACACCTCTGGTTACTTTTCAGTAAATTGCATTTGGAATTTGTTTTCAAGTAGTAGTAATAGTAGTAGTAGTAGTAGTAGTAGTAGTAGTAGTAGTATAAGCAGTAGTAGTAGCAGCAGCAGCTACTGCTGTTCTTCTTCTTCTTCTTCTTTTTCGCATTCTTCTTCTTCTTCTTCGCATTCTTCTTCGCATTCTTCTTCTTCTTCTTCACATTCTTCTTCTTCGCATTCTTCTTCGCATTCTTCTTCGCATTCTTCTTCTTCTTCACATTCTTCTTCTTCTTCTTCGCATTCTTCTTCTTCTTCTTCGCATTCTTCTTCTTCTTCGCATTCTTCTTCTTCTTCGCATTCTTCTTCTTCTTCTTCGCATTCTTCTTCTTCTTCGCATTCTTCTTCGCATTCTTCTTCACATTCTTCTTCTTCTTTGCATTCTTCTTCTTCTTCTTCTTCTTCTTCTTCTTCTTCTTCTTCGCATTCTTCTTCTTCTTCTTCTTCACATTCTTCTTCTTCTTCTTCTTCGCATTCTTCTTCTTCTTCGCATTCTTCTTCTTCTTCTTCTTCGCATTCTTCTTTTTCGCATTCTTCGCATTCTTCTTCTTCGCATTCTTCTTCTTCTTCACATTCTTCCTCTTCTTCGTTTTCTTCTTCTTCTTCGCATTCTTCTTCTTTTTCTTCGCATTCTTCTTTGCATTCTTCTTCTTCTTCTTCGCATTCTTCTTCTTCTTTGCATTCTTCTTCTTCTTGTCTTGATAGTTTGTTTTTCTCTCTGTGTGTTAGTTTGGGAGTGAAGGGTGGGCTGGCGGAATTGGGGTGATAAGAACCTACATCAAGTTAGAGGTGGATGGAGTCCATGTATCATGTTGTGTGGCGATGGGTTTGTGTGATGTTGTTGTGAACGGTGTTGGTGTGGTCAGTTCATGCTTATGTGTTTTTGTCTGTTTCCACATTTTTTCCTTTTCATATTTATATAACTGCAGACAGAGACATACAGTTCATTACAGTGTGGCCCTGGCTGTTCTGATGACACGATTCATACAAAGATAGATACAGAACTCGTTACACTACACAGAACCTCAAGACTTCGCCAGCGCATAGGGTTTACGCACATGCTTATGGTCTATGCCATCATCATCATCATGTGCCCTGCCGTATGGCGTTGACGATCATGGCCCTCCATATGCATCTATCCCTTGTCACTGCAAGCACATTTTCCACCCTATCTGTCCTCAGCCACCTGCAAGTCCATCCAATGTTTTCTCCCTGGGTCATTTTTCTTTATTTTCTTCTCCATCACACAACATTTGTGACGGCAATACATGCACCATCTATTCCCAGCAGAGAGGTGGGGAGATGGGAACAATCTCTACTCTTTACCCACCAGGTGAAGAAATGTGAAAAATCTCCAGCTTTTACCCACCAGGTGAAAGTGGGGAGATGGGAAAAATCTTCACCTTTTACCCACCAGGTGAAGATGTGAAAAATCTCCAGCTTTTACCCACCAGGTGAAGTGGGAGAAGGGAAAAATCTCCACCTTTTACCCACCAGGTGAAGATGGGAAAAATCTCCAGCTTTTACCCACCAGGTGAAGGTGGGGAGATGGGAAAAATCTCCATCTTTTTCCCACCAGTTGAAGGTATCAAGGTCCATCAAACCCAGGACCTTCCAACTGGAAGTCTGACATTTTCCCGTCTGACTGCCCCGCCCTTGTTCCAAGTATCTACAACAAACTATCTCATACACCGTTTCAAAGCTTATTTCCCTACTTAGTAACATTACCAATGACTCAAAATCTGTAAATGACACTTGCATGCCCTAACTAAATTACATGACAAAGAGCAAAACAAAGGCACTCACTTCTGAGCTATCATCGACAGACTTATTCAGGTTGATGTACAGCCGTGGTGTGAAGGACGGAACCCTGTTTATAACATAAAACATATGCACAAGTCTTCATTATTCACAAGTCTTCAATATTCACAAGTCTTCAATATTCACAAGTCTTCATTATTCACAAGTCTTCAATATTCACAAGTCTTTAATATATTATTCCTTTCACTTCACACATACGTGCACACCTACATGTATGAACAAACACATGCATGCATAGACACGTATATGAACACATACACACCCGATCCCACATATTCATACACACAAAGGCATACACACATACACATGCAGAGAAGCACATACATGTACACACACAGATATACATGTACATGCAAGCACTCTCCCACAATATCACCCCCCTACACATACATTCTCTCATGCGCACATACAAGTTTGTACAGACACACACACACGCACACACAACAAACAAACACACAAATAAACACATGCACTCTCCCACAACATCACCCTCCACACACACATTCTCTCATATACACATACATGTTTGTACAGACAGAGAGAGAGACACACACACACACACATGCACACACACAAACAAATACAGAAGAGCACACACACACAACACACACACACACACACACACACACACACACACACACACACACACACACACACACACACACACCCCTACACTATCTTCTTTTTTAAAGTTGATTTCTTTAAACAGTTGATCTTCTTCTTAGTTGTCATATCTGCTTGCAAGCCCATAACAGTACAATAAGTGAAGCATTTATGTGGGCAAAACATGAACATTGCACTGATACATACAACTGTGTAGACTTCCATTCATAGAAACAGTTAACTCACTGATGACTGGAAAGCTGTGGGCTCAAATCTCATCTGGTCTGTCAATATTGTTTTTTTTTATAATAATAATAATAATTACATAGCGCAAAATCTTGATAAAAATCAAATCTAAGCGCTGAACATACACATATGCATGCATGCGCACACACAAATCGCACACACATACACATGGCTATAAATGGGGAAAAAGAAGAAAAGCAATGGAAAATTATAGAAAACATATTATATACAAATATATATTACAATGTGATTCCACACACGAGCGGTAAGGTCAGGATTTTATGAAGAGGTGAAAAGGTGAGTTTTGAGAGCGGATTTGAAGGAGACAAAAGTAGGTTGCTGACGGACTGAGAGAGGATGTTTGTTCCAGGACAGTGGACCAGAAACAGAGAAGGCTCATGGACCATAGGTATTGAGCTTAGTGCGTGGAAAGCGAAAAGTCAGAGGATCGGAGGCAGAGCGTAGGATACGAGAGGGAACATAGATCTAAGTAGGCTTGACAGGTAATCGGGGGCTGCGTTATTGAGGCTTTTGTAGCAGATAGTGTCTAGTTTGTACTGTATGCGCTTTGATACAGGGAGCCAGTGAAGTTGTGCCAGGAGAGGGGAGATGTGGTCAGCTTTTTTCTTTTTGGGTACAAGGTCGTGCAGCATTGTTTTGAATGCGCTGTAGGATGTGAATGGCGGGGGAAGGAAGACCAGACAGGAGTGAATTGCAATAGTCAATGTGAGACATTATGAAGGAGAGAACAGAGTTTTGCAGTTGTTTTGACAGAAAGATACTTCCTGATCAGGCTTATACGATGGAGGTGATAGTAGCAAGATCTGGCAGTTTGAGAAACAAAGTTGTTCATGGAGAGGGTAGAGTCAAAGTAGACACCAAGATTCTTAGCTGAATCAGAAATAGGGACTGATGTGTTACATAATGGGAGAGAAAGAGGAGGCAGCTGAGAAAGTTTCTGACGGGTGCCAGTGAGGATAGCTTCTGTCTTGTCGTCGTTAAGTTGAAGTTTACTGTATGTCATCCAGTTCTTAATGTCTGAGTAACAGTCAGAGGTGCGAGTCAAGAGGCGTTGTACATTGTCAGGTGAGTCATTGTCTTGAAGTTGGGTGTCATCAGCATAGAAGTGGTGTTTTATAGAGTGCAAGCTGATGTGGTGGACAGGAGGGAGGTGTAAAGAGTGAAAAGAACAGGGCCAAGGACAGATCCTTGTGGAACACCACAGGTCAGGAATGCAGGTTGAGAGTAAATGCCATTGATGAGAACAGTTTTTCTTTTTTACCCAAGCCAGTTCCTACCCACAGTCAAGCAAACTATGGGCTCACTGGGACATCTGGTTCCATCGAAGTCACGGATGCATCACTGAGGTTGTTTCTTAATCAGCACTACAGGTTCTGTATCTCTCAGGTCACACTGACACCAGAATATATTATAATAATAATAATAATAATTACAATATTTATATAGCGCAAAATCTCGATAAAAATCAAATCTAAGCGCTGAACATACACTTACGCACGCGCGCACACAACACACTTACACATGGCTATAAATGGGGAAAAAGAATAAAAGCAATGGAAAATTATAGAGAGCATATTATATACAAATATATATTACAATGTGATTCCCCTCCGAGTGGAGACAGGCTACAGAGGGGGGATGAGTGAGGTCAGGATTTTATGCAGAGGAGAAAAGGTGAGTTTTGAGAGCGGACTTGAAGGAGACAAAAGTAGGTTTCTGACGGACAGAGAGAGGAAGTTTGTTCCAGGAAAGTGGACCAGAAACAGAGAAGGCTTGTGGACCATAGGTATTGAGCTTGGTGCGTGGAAAGCGAAAAGTCAGAGGATCGGAGGCAGAGCGGAGGGTACGTGAGGGAACATAGATCTCAAGTAGGCTTGACAGGTAATCGGGGGCTGCGTTATTGAGGCTTTTGTAGCACATGGTGTCTAGTTTGTACTGTATGCGCTTTGATACAGGGAGCCAGTGAAGTTGTGCCAGGAGAGGAGATATGTGGTCAGCTTTTTTCTTTTTGAGTACAAGGCGTGCAGCATTGTTCTGAATGCGCTGTAGGATGTGAATGGTGGAGGCAGGAAGACCAGACAGGAGTGAATTGCAATAGTCAATGCGAGACATTATGAAGGAGAGAACGAGTTTTGCAGTTGTTTCCACAGAGAGATACTTCCTGATCAAGCTTATAAAATGGAGGTGATAGTAGCAAGATCTGGCATAATCATACATAATCATAAATCATTTTTCTATAGCTCTATTCTCCAAACTAACTTGAACTCATGCACATTATAAATAATCAGATTTTTTTAGTGGAGCAAGGTGAACTCAAGCTGTTATTTGAGCTGATCACTCCATTATGTTGTTGTACACTGTCACATGTAAGGATGTATGTAACTGGCAGTGTCTTGCAGTTTATGCAGGTTTGTGAAGATCTAGCAGTCGATCGTTCTTCTCAGAGACAAGATACACCAGTCCAGGTTAAACGAAAATGATCCTTTATTTGTAGAACGAATGAAACACAACAGGAACTGGGTAAATAATTCACACATCCAATGCACCACTCCTAGTTTGCAGAATTATTCTTCTTCAGTCCTCGAATCTACACACAGCAACTCCACGAATCTACAGCAACTTCTCTATCTCTGACAGCAGACTTACACTTCAACTCTTTCGATCGCTCTCCTCTCTGCCCACAGTCACACTTTACTTATAACATCATGGAAAGTTCCCAAATATTCTCCGCTTTTCCCTAGATTTTCATCCAATCATAGTCACATTCTCGAACCTTCCCTTCTAGAATATTCTGTAGTTCTAGCCAATCACTGTACAGATTAAATTTGTTTACAATTTCCGGAACCTTCTCGAAAGATCTAAGGTATTCTACGTTTTTCTTGTCATTTCTAGATTGTTCCGAAGCATTCTACAAATTTCCATACAACGAAATCAAACTTAAAACATATATTTTCAGTGTTAGCATAAACCAAAACAAATATTATCGAGTGAAACACAAACCAATCTTCAAGAATGAACAGCGGACAGTAGCTGAATCGACAGACACATTTTGACGTCACACTTCTCTTATCGCATTGGCACTTTCACATTGAGTGTCTCTTATTTTGAAATGTATCATACACCTGTCATATCCCATTACCCAGGCAGGCACACAGGAGCAACCAATCAACAAGGTGTCAGCGTCAATTAGTTTGCAGAACTCTACAACCGCTGTAGCAGTTGGCCAGAAGAAAGAAAGTCTTATGTCTTAACCCCTCCTGTGGTTGGCAGGAATGACAACATCAGTTTCACCAACAGCTGCAGTGGTTTGCCAGAATGAAAGGGTCAAACTCCATCAAAGTCCTAAGAAGTTGGATCAGAACAGGCAGCCTCAAACTCCACCAAAGTCCTAAGAAGTTGGATCAGAACAGGCAGCCTCAAACTCCACCAAAGTCCTAAGTTGGATCAGAACAGGCAGCCTCAAACTCCACCAAAGTCCTAAGTTGGATCAGAACAGGCAGCCTCAAACTCCACCAAAGTCCTAAGTTGGATCAGAACAGGTACCCTCAAACTCCACCAAAGTCCTAAGAAGTTGGATCAGAACAGGTACCCTCAAACTCCACCAAAGTCCTAAGTTGGATCAGAACAGGCACCCTCAAACTCCACCAAAGTCCTAAGTTGGATCAGAACAGGTACCCTCAAACTCCACCAAAGTCCTAAGAAGTTGGATCAGAACAGACACCCTCAAACTCCACCAAAGTCCAAAGTTGGATCAAAACAGGTACCCTCAAACTCCACCAAAGTCCTAAGTTGCATCAGAACTGGCAGCCTCAAACTCCACCAAGTCCTAAGAAGTTGGATCAGAACAGGCAGCCTCAAACTCCACCAAAGTCCAAAGTTGGATCAAAACAGGCACCCTCAAACTCCACCAAAGTCCTAAGAAACTGGACCAGAACAGGTACCCTCAAACTCCACCAAAGTCCTAAGAAACTGGATCAGAACAGGCACCCTCAAACTCCACCAAAGTCCTAAGAAACTGGATCAGAACAGGCAGCCTCAAACTCCACCAAAGTCCAAAGTTGGATCAAAACAGGCACCCTCAAACTCCACCAAAGTCCTAAGAAACTGGACCAGAACAGGTACCCTCAAACTCCACCAAAGTCCTAAGAAACTGGATCAGAACAGGCACCCTCAAACTCCACCAAAGTCCTAAGAAACTGGATCAGAACAGGCAGCCTCAAACTCCACCAAAGTCCAAAGAAACTGGATCAGAACAGGCAGCCTCAAACTCCACCAAAGTCCTAAGAAACTGGATCAGAACAGGCACCCTCAAACTCCACCAAAGTCCTAAGAAACTGGATCAGAACAGGCAGCCTCAAACTCCACCAAAGTCCAAAGAAACTGGATCAGAACAGGCAGCCTCAAACTCCACCAAAGTCCTAAGTTGGATCAGAACAGGTACCCTCAAACTCCACCAAAGTCCTAAGAAGTTGGATCAGAACAGACACCCTCAAACTCCACCAAAGTCCAAAGTTGGATCAAAACAGGTACCCTCAAACTCCACCAAAGTCCTAAGTTGCATCAGAACTGGCAGCCTCAAACTCCACCAAGTCCTAAGAAGTTGGATCAGAACAGGCAGCCTCAAACTCCACCAAAGTCCAAAGTTGGATCAAAACAG
>JAPXFY010000021.1:69718747-69731247 GCA_030674185.1 Monoplex corrugatus | reverse complement strand
CCTTGGTTTACATATCACAGTGTGTCAATGTTCTGAGAATAACACTTTTATCCCTTGGTTTACATATCACAGTGTGTCAATATTCAGAGAATAACACTTTTATCCCTTGGTTTACATATTACAGTTTAACACAGGGCACAGTGGTCATGTGGACAATATGTCACACTAGCGATCAGAAGGTCTGGGTTTAATTCTGTCAGGGAACCTCCTGCCTGGTGGGTAAAGGGTGGAGATTTTTACCATCTCCCTGATCAACACGTCTGCACACAGTCAGTGCCTAAACCCTCTACACGATCATGTATTATCTCACAGAACATAAAGCATGCACATTAAAGATCCTGTAAGTCATGTCAGTGTCTGGTGGCTTATGGAAACATGAAAACACCCAGCATGCACACCCACCATACATGGAGCATGCAGACTGTGCAGCAACATACACCCTGCACAGTGTGGTCAAAACAACGTGCATATACACACACACACAAAATTTGAACACTTGAGATTTATTTTTTCAATATTTCAAAATGATATCACTATTAACACTTTGACTCCCGCGCCCTATCCGCCAATTAAAAAAGAAAAAAAAAAGATGTTGGATAAAGTCTGTCCCATACTTCAGCATGCTGGCTGGCTTTTGAAACAGACAAGATCTGATGTCCTGGGTAGAACATTAGTGGTCAGGGTTTGTTTCAATCACAGACTGATACAAGCATAAACAATGATATATACAGAACCCACAAACTAGGTAGAACTTCAAGACCAAACCAGTGTGTAGGATTTAAGTGCAAGTTTACGACTTATGGTATGAATATTTCGGATCTTTTTCCGTCACACTGCGTCTGCGACTTTGGTGCGTAACAAAAGAAAAACTGAAACAGAAAATGATCTGAAGTCTTAAGTCCAATCCCAGCATGCAACATACAAAATGGCCTGTTTGCTGTCCATTGTGAAGCTACAATTAATTGTGGCTGTGTCACCTTAGTGTTGTGTAAGTGTTGTCCCTCCCCTTCACCCCTTCCCAATCCGTTTCAAGTCTTTGCAAGCACATAGAGGTTTGCACCGGCTTTAGGAGTCTGCCAGATAACAGACTGGGTGGAGCACATGTGGAACTGACCCAGCAATGGGGGAATCAGGACTCAAACCACAACTGACAGTGTTGCCATAGGCAAACACTGCACCAACCACCCAGCAAAACCAGAGACACTCAAAGAAGCATCCTCCACCCAAGCTATCAAGTGGTCTTCCTCTCAGCTGCCCTCTCTGTGCTCCAAGCCCCAGAGAGTGACAAATTCCCCACACGATCAAGGCCGTCCAGCAAATCAAAGGACCATAGGAACGGTTCTCAAGTGGATCTCCGCTCACTATGGGATACCAGGAAACAAGATGGTAGATGAGCTGGCAAAAAGAAGAACCTGGGAAGGCCAACCACACGACAGTGTCAGCTACAGCGAGGAGAAGGATATCATCAGATCACTCCTTCAGCCACGGACAGAAAGGGATGACTACTACTACGTGTCCAGAGAACACAGGCTGGGTAAGAGAAGAAGATAGTTTCCTCTGAAAATTGGCCGGGTCCAGGGGCAACGTCCCTGCTGGGGGTTCGCCCCCCAGAAGCTGAAGAATTTCTGTAATTTTGAGGCATTATTGATGCATTTCCTGATGGCAAATACAATAATTCAGTAATATTTCCTCTGAAAAATTATTTTTTTCCCTCTGAAACTAATAATAATAATAATAATTACAATATTTATATAGCGCAAAATCTTGATAAAATCAAATCTAAGCGCTGAAGCAGACACACACGCAAGCACGCACGCACGCACGCACGCACACACACGCACGCACACACACACACACACACACACACACACACACACACACACACACACACACACACACACGCATGGCTATAAATGGGGAGAAAGAATAAAAGCAATAAAAGCAAGAATAAAACCAATGGAAAATTATAGAGAGCATAGCATATACAATTATATATTATAACCATGTGATTCCCTCCGAGCGGAGACAGGCTGCAGGAGGGGGGGTTGAGTGAGGTTAGGATTTTATGCGGAGGAGAAAAGGTGAGTTTTGAGAGCGGACTTGAAGGAGACAAAAGTTGGTTGCTAACGGACTGAGAGAGGAAGTTTGTTCCAGGAGAGTGGACCAGAAACAGAGAAGGCTCGTGGACCATAGGTATTGAGCTTAGTGCGTGGAAAGCGAAAAATCAGAGGATCGGAGGCAGAGCGGAGGGTACGTGAGGGAAGATAGATCTCAAGTAGGCTTGACAGGTAATCGGGGGCTGCGTTATTGAGGCTTTTGTAGCACATGGTGTCTAGTTTGTACTGTATGCGCTTTGATACAGGGAGCCAATGAAGTTGTGCCAGGAGAGGAGATATGTGGTCAGCTTTTTTCTTTTTGAGTACAAGGCGTGCAGCATTGTTTTGAATGCGCTGTAGGATGTGAATGGTGGAGGCAGGAAGACCAGACAGGAGTGAATTGCAATAGTCAATGCGAGACATTATGAAGGAGAGAACGAGTTTTGCAGTTGTTTCCACAGAGAGATACTTCCTGATCAGCCTTATACGATGGAGATGATAGTAGCAGGATCTGGCAGTTTGAGAAACAAAGTTGTTCATGGAGAGGGTAGAGTCAATGCAGACACCAAGGTTTTTAGCTGAATCAGAAATTGGGACTGATGTGTTACATAATGGGAGAGAAAGAGGAGGCAGCTGAGAAAGTTTCTGACGGGTGCCAATGAGGATAGCTTCTGTTTTGTCGTCATTAAGCTGAAGTCTATTGTGTGTCATCCAGTTCTTAATGTCCGAGTAACACTCAGTGGTGCGAGTCAACAGGCGCTGTATATTATCAGGTGAGTCACTGTCTTGAAGTTGGGTGTCATCAGCATAGAAGTGGTATTTTATAGAATGGGAGTTGATGATGGTGGACAGGGGGGAGGTGTAAAGAGTGAAAAGAACAGGGCCAAGGACAGATCCTTGTGGAACACCACAGGTCAGGTATGCAGGTTGAGAGTAAGTGCCATTGATGAGAACGGTTTGTTTTCTGTTTGATAGGTATGAAGTGAACCAAGACAGAGCAATGTCAGAGATGCCAAAAGTATGATGAAGTCTAGAAAGGAGAATACCATGATCAATGGTATCAAAGGCTGCAGACAGATCAAGGAGTGTGAGGAGAGAGACTTTGCCAGTATCAGTTGCAAGGAGGAGATTGTTGAGAATGTGTAGTAGGGCAGTTTCAGTGCTATGGCACTGGCGGTAGGCTGACTGGAAAGGATTGAGGAGATTGTTGGCAGACAGGTGAGAGTTCAGCTGGTTGAGGACGACTTTTTCAAGGAGTTTTGACAAGAAAGAGAGATTAGAGATAGGCCGGTAATTTTTCAGTTCATTTGGATCTAAATTGTGTTTCTTGAGGAGAGGGTGAACAATAGCAGACTTGAAAGAATCAGGGACAGTTCCAGTTTGAAGAGAAGTGTTGATGATGTCAGTGATGAATGGGAGGAGAGTAGGGAGACAGTCGGGGTAGAGAGAACCTGGAAGAGGATCCAGCTCGCAGGTTTTGAACGACATGGATCTGATTGTGTTGAGAATTTCTTCTTGTGAGACTGGGTTAAAAGTAGTAAGAGGTGTGCCAGAGAAGGAAGGGTCAGGTGGGCATGGTTGACAGGGTGTCCTGTCAAGCCTGTCACGAAGAGTTTGTATTTTGGTGGTGAAATAGTTGGAGAATACAGATGGGAGTTCTTCATTTGTATGTTTTGTTGGGAGAGGTAAATCTTTTCGTGTGCCAAGGAGATGATTCATGGTTGTAAAGAGTTCTTTTGAAGAAGAGGCATTCAGGATTTTGGTTTGGAAATAACTTGTTTTTGCTGATGCAATGAGGGTGGATACTTTTGTTTTAGAGGCTTGGAAAAGTTGCCTGTGTACAGTGAGTTTGGATTTGCGCCAGCGGCGCTCTGCTCTGCGGCGGGCACGTTTTGCACAGGCGATCTCATGAGTGAGCCAGGGGGTAGGGGGGCGGTCAGGTAAAGGACGGGTTGTGGCTGGAGCATGAGTGTCCAGAAGATGGTGGAGAGTAGTATAGAATTCATCGGCAAGGTTATGTGACTTTTCAGAAAGGAGACGGGAGGCATCAGATGAAAATGTGGAGAGGTCGATAGATTTGAGATTGCGTCGAGTCACTGTGCGCATGGTACGGGAAGGAGGAGAAATGTCGAGAGAACAGAGAATTGCAGAGTGGTCAGATGGAAGGGCTGAAGTTAGACGGGTAGAAAGAACTAAGCAGTTGTCAGTAGCGGAATTGTGGTGATCACGAGGAGTTCATTCGCTGAAATTAGCGGATCCGCTGAGAATTACCCAGCCTGGAACAGCAAGTGGTCCTGATGTGGCTCTGTCAAAATGAACCACAGATTCAAACTGATGCCATCCCTGTGATCAAGACGACAAGACAACCACGCACACACTGTAGCAACATCATCACTATCAAGTGGAACAATGATGGTGTGACAGACTACAATTGTGTTGACCACCAAGCCCATTAGGAGTTGGAAAAAATGCAGAAAAAAACCTGGCCATATTCATCATCATATGTGACCAGATTACGTAGACAGTGAATGACAGAAGGGAATAAGAACAACAACAACGACAGATAATTTGTTCATTTTGTGTGTGTACACTTTTTACAGCGTTCTGCTTTTCTCAGATGTTGTACACACATTGTTTTGATCACACTATGCAGGCTACATGTTGCTTCACAGTCTGCATATTCTATCTTTGACATGGCGATGCATGGTTAGTGTTTTCATGTTTCCAGAAGCCGTAAGACAGATATCACTTACACGTATACTTGATGTTTTGCTTGTGCATACGTATGATGGGGTTTCAGCACTAGCAGTTCTACACGCATGTTAACCTGGGATATCATAAAATCTCCCCCCTTTACCCACCAGATACAAGTTACCCTCCCCCTTTACCCACCAGATACAAGTTATCCTCCACCCTTTACCCACCAGATACAAGTTACCCTCCCCCTTTACCCACCAGATACAAGTTACCCTCCCCCTTTACCCACCAGATACAAGTTACCCTCCCCCTTTACCCACCAGATACAAGTTAACCTCCCCTTTACCCACCAGATACAAGTTACCTTCCACTCTTTACCCACCAGACACAAGTTACCCTTCCCTCTTTCTTTACCCACCAGATACAAGTTACCCTCCACTCTTTACCCACCAGATAAAAGTTACCCTCCCCCTTTTACCCACCAGATACAAGTTACCCCCCCTTACCACCAGATACAAGTTATCCTCCCCCTTTACCCACCAGATACAAGTTACCCTTCCCCTTTACCCACCAGACACAAGTTACCCTCCCTTTACCCACCAGATACAAGTTACCCTTCCCCTTTACCCACCAGATACAAGTTACACTCCCCCCCCTTACCACCAGATACAAGTCACCCTCCCCCTTTACCCACTAGATACAAGTTACCCTTCCCCTTTACCCACCAGATACAAGTTACCCTTCCCCTTTACCCACCAGATACAAGTTACCCTCCCCTTTACCTATCAGATACAAGTTACCCTCCACCCTTTACCCACCAGATACAAGTTACCCTCCTCCTTTACCCACCAGATACAAGTTACCCTCCCCCTTTACCCACCAGATACAAGTTACCCTCCACCTTTACCCACCAGATACAAGTTACCCTCCCCTTTACCCACCAATACAGTTACCCTCCCCTTACCCCAGATACAAGTTACCCTCCCCCTTTACCCACCAGATACAAGTTACCCTCCCCCTTTACCCACCAGATACAAGTTACCTCCCTTACCCCATATATACCCCCCTTACCCAGATACAAGTTACCCTCCCTCTTTACCCACCAGATACAAGTTACCCTCCCCTTCCTTGTTACCCTTACACCAGATACAAGTTACCCTCCCCCTTTACCACCAGATACAAGTAACCTCCCCTTTACCACCAGATACAATACCCTCCCCTTTATACCCTATACCCAGATACATACCCCCCCTTCCACCAGATACAATTCCCCCCTTTACCCACCAGATACAAGTTACCCTCCCCTTTACCACCAGATACAAGTTACCCTCCCCTTTACCACCAGATACAAGTTACCTCCCTTTACCCACCAGATACAAGTTACCCTCCCTCTTACCCCCATACAATTACCCACCACCTTCCACCATACAAGTTACCCTCCCCTTTACCCACCAGATACAAGTTACCCTCCACCTTTACCCACCAGATACAAGTTACCCTCCCCCTTTACCCACCAGATACAAGTTACCCTCCCTCTTTACCCACCAGATACAGTTACCCTCCACTCTTACCCACCAGATACAAGTTACCCTCCCCTTTACCCACCAGATACAATTACCCTCCCCCTTTACCCACCAGATACAAGTTACCCTCCTCCCTTTATCCACCAGATACAAGTTACCCTCCCCTTTACCCACCAGATACAAGTTACCCTCCACCCTTTACCACCAGATACAAGTTACCCTCCACCCTTTACCCACCAGATACAAGTTACCCTCCCCCTTTACCCACCAATACAAGTTACCCTACCCCTTTACCACCAGATACAAGTTACCCTCCACCCTTTACCCACCAGATACAAGTTAACCACGATAGTTCTCCCCTTTACCCACCAGATACAAGTTACCCTCCCCCCTTTACCCACCAGATACAAGTTATACCCACCAGATACAAGTTACCCTCCCCCTTCACCCACCAGATACAAGTTACCCTCCACTCTTCACCCACCAGATACAAGTTATACCCACCAGATACAAGTTACCCTCATCCCTTTACCCACCAGGTACAAGTTGCCCTCCACTCTTCACCCACCAGATACAAGTTATACCCACCAGATACAAGTTACCCTCCCCCTTTACCCACCAGATACAAGTTACCCTCCCCCTTTACCCACCAGATACAAGTTACCCTCCCCCTTTACCCACCAGATACAAGTTATACCCACCAGATACAAGTTACCCTCATCCCTTTACCCACCAGATACAAGTTACCCTCCACTCTTCACCCACCAGATACAAGTTATACCCACCAGATACAAGTTACCCTCCCCCTTTACCCACCAGATACAAGTTACCTTCCACCCTTCACCCACCAGATACAAGTTACCCTCCACTCTTTACCACCAGATACAAGTTACCCCTCCCCGCTTTACCCACCAGGCACAATGTACCCCTACACCATTAACAAGCCAGGTGGGAGAAACCCAGGCAGGACAGAACCCAGATCTTCAGAATGGAAGTCTGATGCATTACCCACCTGACCATGGCACTGTCACATTGTCCACATTTATAAGGGAAGGCTTGATTATAAATCAATGTACCTTGGAGCAAGCAGACTTGTGACACACCATTACTCTGAATTATAACACAAAAGACATGAACAAACACTGCACTTGCTGTTGCAGTAACAAGTGTTTTCAGTCATGCAACAAGGTACACCCAATGACAAATCCATCAAAATATGATGCACCAAATAAGATACATGTGTATGTTTTACATGCATATCAAGTTTTTGATGTACCTTCAGTTTCTGTGGTGGTGTTTTGTGTGTGTGTGTGTGTGTGTGTGTGTGTGTGTGTGTGTGTGTGTGTGTGTGTGTGGTGTGTGTTTGTGTGTTGTGTGTGTGTGGGGTGTGTGTGTTGTTGTGTGTGTGTTGTGTGTGTTATGTGGTTGTGTTGTGTGTGTGTGTGGTGTGTGTGTGTGTGTGTGTGGTGTGTGTTTATGTTGTGTGTGGTTGTTGTGTGTGTGTATGTTGGGGTTTTGTGTGTTTTGTTGTGTGTGTGTATGGTTTTGTGTGTGTTTGTTGTATGTTTGTGTGTGTGAGTGTGTGTGTGTGTGTTTGTGTGTGTGTGTGTGTTGTAGTGTGTGTGTGTGTGTGTGTGTTGTGTGTCTGTGGTGTGTGTTGAGTGTGTGTGTGTGTGTGTGTGTGTGTGTGTGTGTGTGTATGTGTGTGTTGTGTGTGGTGTGTGTGTGTGTATTTGTTGTGGTGTATTGTGGAACGTGTGTTGTGTGGTGTACGTGTATGTGTGTTGTGTGTGTGTGCACGCACACCTTTGTTCTATTCCTGTAAAGTCCACCAAATATGCTTTTGACATGGAATGTTTGTACTATATAAGTGAAAATGTATACAATCATCATCATCATCATCATCACATCATCATCATCATCATCATCATCATCACCACCACCACCATCATCATCACCACCACCACCACCACCACCACCACCATCTCACCACCATCATCATCATCATCATCATCATCATCATCATCATCACCAACATTATCATTATCATGTCTTTGATGTACTTTTAGTCTCTGATAAAACTGATTCTGATACTGTCTTTGTATCTTGTAAAAATGAATTTTTAAAAAAAGTCTTAGAGAAATAATAAAAAGAATCGCAGGAAGTACTGAACAGACCTGCCAGTCGTTAAGACAATTTGAGGCTTTTCAATCAGAATGCTGGAACTGCCGTCTTTATGTCTCTTCCTGGTACACTAGTACAGCAAGGAACTCTTGCCCTGCCCATGCTTTGCTGTATTTATGACTCTTCTTTTCTTGAATAAAGTTTTGTTTAAACCAACAGAGTGTCAAGTGAACAAAGCGTAATATTAATCAAAGAACAGAACTCTTGAGAATTATCTCCCATGTTGTACTTGTCAAATCTAACACAGTTTGCGCTACCCATTCAGCTAGCATAGAAGCAGATACAAAGTACAAAAACAGTAAGCTCAGAACACTCCTCAAAAAAGGAGCGCCCAAGCCTACCTTTATACTCTGCAACTACCCTACACGTAATATGTAGAATCAACTTACCAACATATAGTTACAACTCACGAGTGTGTAGCGCGTAATGTATCAACTGACATGCATGTAGCATGTAGCACCAACTCACCTGTGTGTAGTGACGAAGCAGCAGACCTTTACTGTCCAGCATTCTGATGAAATAATGACTCAGGGTAGGCTGAAAAACACATTGTTATTATCATTATCGTTATTACTGGAACAGCGAAAAAATGGCCATGTTTAACCAACACTCAGTTGATGTATTTTGATGGAATTTTCAACCATTTGAAAAAAATTATTTCAAGCAAATGCACACTGATTCTAGTCAGAAGCACAGTAAGGTAAGTCATGAAATATTCTGAGCTGGAGAGAAGGGGATACAGAAGATTTTTTTTTTCAGCATTCCGATTTTCCTTGGATGCATGCATGCAAGTTGTTTTTGCCCACACTGTGCAGGCAGTATGATACTGCACAGTCTGTATACTTCATCTTCAATTGGCATGCATGCATCATGTCCACCAGCATCCTGCTTTGTCAACCATGCTAGCAAAGCAAAAACTTAACCCTTCAACTCCCTCACGATATCCACCAGCTTCCAATGTTTGCAGCTGGTGAACAAGTGCAGGAGTCAGAGGGTTAATACCTCCAATATCTCACCTGCAAATCTTAACAGGCCAATGACCAAATCCTGTCTCATTGCACTTTTTTTTCTCTTGAGCAATTACTTATCCGCTACTGGCGTGTCATGCCTGTCACAGGTTTTATTTGTGTTAGACCCGCACCTTCACACTATGGAGTAGCAGTCACAGGGGCATAACTCTCCTGTCAAATTGCACAATTTTGACCAGTGTGTGAAAAATTACCAAAAATTAACCACAAACAGCACAGACATGAATCAAACACCACCAGAAAATAAAAGAATAAAAATTAACCACCACAGACATAATCAACACCACAAATAAAATAACTTAAATAATTCTAACACGACTGTATATCCCTGACAGCTGTTTTGTTACACATAGTCCAAACTGGTATACACTAGCTGAAAAACAAAAACTTTTCTGGCACACTTCCATAACATACTCCATCCATCCACACAACTTCTCTATCACATGCTTTCATTTTCTCTGATACTTTGCGTGAATCAGTTTGAGAACTCATTCTTAAATTAAAAAAGAAACTTTTGATTTCATGCACCTCTTTTTGCCATCTTGAAAGTGCACGTTAAACATTGCAGTTTAGTATAAAGCTGATCAGGAAGTATCTTTCTATGGAAACAACTGCAAAACTCATTCTCTCCTTCATAATGTCTCGCATTGACTATTGCAATTCACTCCTGTCTGGTCTTCCTGCCTCCACCACTCACATCCTACAGCGACATTCAAAACAATGCTGCACGCCTTGTACTCAAAAAGAAAAAAGCTGACCACATATCTCCTCTCCTGGCACAACTTCACTGGCTCCCTGTATCAAAGCGCATACAGTACAAACTAGACACCATGTGCTACAAAAGCCTCAATAACGCAGCCCCCGATTACCTGTTAAGCCTACTTGAGATCTATTTCCCTCACGTACCCTCCGCTCTGCCTCCGATCCTCTGACTTTTCGCTTTCCACGCACTAAGCTCAATACCTATGGTCCACGAGCCTTCTCTGTTTCTGGTCCGCTCTCCTGGAACAAACTTCCTCTCTCAGTCCGTCAGCAACCTACTTTTGTCTCCTTCAAGTCCGCTCTCAAAACTCACATTTTCTCCTCTGCATAAAATCCTGACCTCACTCAATCCCCTCTGCAGCCTGTCTCCACTCGGAGGTGAATCACATTGCAATATATAATTGTATATAATATGCTCTCTATAATTTTCCATTGTTTTTATTCTTTCTCCCCATTTATAGCCAGGTGTGTGTGTGTGTGTGTGTGTGTGTGTGTGTGTGTGTGTGTGTGTGCTGTGTGCGTGTGCGTGTGCGCTGTGCGCTGTGGCGTGTGTGCGTGTGGTGTGTGCGTGTGTGTGTGGTGCGCGTGCGTGCATGCGTGTGTGTGCGTGCGTGCGTGCGTGTGTGTTTCAGCGCATAGATTTGATTTTATCAAGATTTTGCGCTATATAAATATTGTAATTATTATTATTATTAATTATTAATTAATTAGTAACAAGCTAAGAACCCAGTCAAATAATACCTAAATGACTAGGGAAAGTGGTCTAAGGGAAGCAATCCCTGTATAATTGATTACAGTTTACTTCCAACAGTCATCTCCTGCAAAAGTCACTAACACTGTCCACTACAAATTCACAAACTTGCAATGGCATTCAAGTGCCATCATGATATTAAACAGATGCACAAAAGTATCCCACCCAACGCCATCAAGACTCCACTGAGTTAAACAAAACAACTTTAAAAAAGATCACAACCTATGACATACGAAGTCACAGAAAAACAGAAGGCAAGACCAAAAGCAACATGACTAGAAACAAAGAGACCCAAGAAATGGTCGGAACAACACCTGTAAATCAGTACTTCGTACAATAGCAGATCAAACAATTTGACCACCTGAACAGGATGCCAGTCACCAAGTCAACCTTTCAAGCTTTCAGCACCAGACTCTAAAAGCTTCAGAGCCAGAGGAAGATCCTGGCAAAACAGACAGATGTAGTGACAGACACACTCCACATCAACAATATAACTATGCATCTACAGACACACTCCACATCAACAATATAACTATGCATCTACAGACACACTCCACATCAACAATATAACTATGCATCTACAGACACACTCCACATCAACAATATAACTATGCATCTACAGACACACTCCACTCAACAATATAACTATGCATCTACAGACACACTCCACATCAACAATATAACTATGCAGTTTCAGTTTCCCTTTCAGTTTCAATTTCTCAAGATGATGTCTCCGCGTTCAGAATGAATTCCATATCATCACAGGTGCCATGTGATGGAGAAAATCCAGAATGATCACAACACAAGCCTTAAGCCTGCACATAAATCCAAGAGCTGGCCGGTTCCTGAGGTCCTACCTGGATAGTTCCATAACCATGAGGTTGTAGGGGAGCGAGGTGACAGAGACCTGAACTTTTCCCAGGGCCAGCACCATGAGGGCGGTACCCATCCCCTCTCCCTCACTTTAAATTCATTTTCATATTCACATTTTTTTTAAACCAAGACTTCAGAAAGGCAAGAAGGCTAATTGGTCTTCAATGGGTGGGACCTGGGAAATCAACCTATCTCTTCAATGTTTTATACCAAAGCAGTCGGGCAATGCCCTGCTCTTCACGATTTTCAACTGCCATGGAATCTTTAGTGTGCACAGCCAAAAGGCACACGGATCCGACTCATTTTTCATCCCTTTCCAAAGGATTAGATGTTCAGTTCGATTTTTTGGTCAAACTGATGAGAAAGGTCGAGGACCCATTTTTCGTCCCATCGGAAGGATTAGATGTTCAGTTCAATTTTCCTGTCAAACTGAGGAAAAAAGTCGAGGCCTCTACAGGGAGTGAACCCTGGAACCTCGAGTTTAGTTACTGGCAGGCGAACGTCTGAACCATTCTGTCACTCTTTTCCCTGACTGTGCAGGTTTTCTGACTGGCTGCAGACCATCAGCTTCATCTTCCCACAACAC
>JAPXFY010000021.1:69688747-69713747 GCA_030674185.1 Monoplex corrugatus | reverse complement strand
TTATAACAAGTCTCAGTCAAAAGGTGAACTTTGTGTATCATAAACTCACGAGCAGCAGGGCTGTCTGCAGCTGTTTCATGTTTGTGCTCTGAAGTTCCCTCTGCTGGTGCTGATGCTGAGGCTGTTGGCTTATCACTGCTGGATTCACTGTCAACCCTGGTCTCCTCCTCCGTCTGCATCAAAACTACGGTCAACTTTGAAAATACATCAGACAGATATTGGCTACCTAAAGCTCTAGACCCTGGTGCTCAAATGGTAGGTGTTTTGGCCTTGAGCTGTATACATACCACTTATTCTTTACAGTTTACCAGTGTCTGTGTTATCTATTGCCTAATTGTAAAAGTTGATGAAGTTCTGTCTTTAATGCTGTTACTAACAAGCAACATAATATAAGACCAATATGATTAGTACAGCTGAGCTATCTGTAACAATTCACACAGAGAGAGAGAGAGAGAGAGAGGGAGACAGAGACAGAGAGAGAGAGAGGGGGGGGAGAGAGAGAGAGAGAGAGAGAGAGAGAGAGAGAGAGAGAGAGAGAGAGAGAGAGAGAGAGAGAGAGAGATTGCAAGCACACACGCCGAGTTACAACACACAAACTTTCAGACGCACGCGTACACAATGTTTATAAATAAAATTTTAAAAAATTAAAAAACACTGCCCTCAATAACTTGATCAAGTTGATGAGTTGATGGTCATAGATAAGACCGTCATGAATGATGACGGTCATCAATTCAGGATTTTTATTTTAATGTTGTCTGAAGAGACTGCCGTATATTTAAGTCAAAGAGCGTAATGTAATCTGTTTCTCAAGTCTATACCTTTCCTTTCACATCCGAAGCAGCTGATTCGTCTGACATGATGATAATAAATAAATCAGTCAAGTAGAGATTACTAAGCACTGTGGAACCGGAAGATAAACAGTAAGCCAGGGGAGACAAGTCGTAGGGGCCAAACCAGAAAACAAACCACAGCGTTCACTCCCCTCCATCCCTACCCCCCCCCCCCCTCCTCGGCTTTGGCGCAAGACAGCCCAGTCTTTTATTCCAAAGAAGATAAATATGGGAATCGTCTTAGTATGATGAATCTCTATTAAACAAACTCCAATCAGAGAAAAAGGCATGCTGACGACGTAAAGCTTTCCCGCCTCCAGTCTGATCTATGTTCAGTTTTTTCTGTCTTCAGGTTTAGGGAAGGCAAAGCAGCAAAGGAGAAGATTGGGGCCGGTTATAATAAAGCCAACCAAAGAGTAGTGAAATCTCCAATACTTCATCCCACCACGGACGTACATATTTTGATAACAAAGTAATTTAAAGCGTAGTGTCACTTAAAAGCCCTTAGCAACGTAAACTACCAGGGAAATAAACAGTAAGCCAGGGGAGCTCACAGCTCACAGCTTATCTCTAAGTTCACTTCGATTTAAATACAGTAAAACGACCAAACGCCTTTGTAATGATTATGTAACAGTTTATAAAAGTTATCGCCTTTTCGGTTAACAGGAAATGCGACCCTTATTTTCCTGCAGCATGTACTAATTTAATCCAGGATGAAAATGCTGATTTCCCTCTGTATTTGCCCAATACTTGGCATTTGATGCACAGTCCTGTGGGTCGTTTTTCTTGATTAAACCTTTCTGATCTATACCTCTAATCAAAACCCTCCCCTCTCTTGTATATTTACTAGTTAGATTTTTCACGTCTCCCTGAATGTTACAATGCTTTCAATTTCAAACGACAATCCTCTGTTCCCCCTCCACCTCGTCTGATAACATCTTACTACTTGTTCTTGTCTGCAAAAGCTTATACACACATAAATGCACACATACACTCACACGTGCACACACACACACTCACACACTCACACACACACACACACTCACACACACACACACACACACACACACACACACACACACACACACACACACACACACACACAAATACACACAGCACACACGCTCTTACCATGCGCAAAGTCGATGATGAAGCCTGACTGTTCTAATGCTGTGTTACTACCTGAATATGGTCACCTCACTCCATAGCATCGCTTCTTGGATTATTTTGGCTGTCCGCACTGCTCTCTGTGACTGTCCCTCACATCTGTTTTTCATCAACCAGGTTGAAAATCTCTGACTGTTACGATCTGTCTACTCCTTGATGTTTCCTAGGTAGTTTGTTCGTGGTCTTTCCCTTCCTGTTTGCCCTCGACTTTTCCCTGAATGACATCTTTCATGAGAGTGGGTTTTTTTGTTTGTTTGTTTTCGTTTTTGTTTCTGCACACATATCCAAAGAAGGTAAATTTCTTTTTAAGGATGACCTTTATAAGTTTACTCCAGGTTTTCAGTTTGTTGAGTATGCTCTTGTCTTTCCAGCTCACTTTTAAAGAACCACGTTTTACTTGACCTTTTTCTCTCTCTCTTGTTTTTCTTTTTCAGGGTCCATCCTTTAACTCTGTATGTCAAGATGGTCCAGACCAGACATCTTATTATTCTCTTTTTTTAGCTTTGTGTCTGTCGCCTTGTCCTTCAAGATATATGTGAGGCTTGTCATCCGTTTCTTTGCCATGCCAATTTTGGCGCTGTCGGTGGAACAATCTGCATCGTTGGAGTTGATTGATCCTAAATAACTGAACCGGCGGACTTCTTCCATTTTGTTTTGACCTATGTAGATGGATCTGGTTGAACCCGTGCCAGTGTGTTAAAATTTGGTTTTCTTGGCATTCAGTTTAAGGCTCTTCTCTTTCCCCATCTTATTCAGGATAGTTATCATAGATGATGCCTCCTTGGTGATCGTCTGCACAGAGTGCTGTGTCGTACCTGAGGTTTGAGATTTTTTCTACCTCCCACTTTTATGCCATATTGTTCCTTGTTGGGATCCCTCATAACCTTTTCCGTATATGTTCTGAACAAATGCTACCTGAGTGTGGTACAGTGCCCTTTTAACTTCAAAACATAATCCACTCCACACATTTAGTTAAATTATAGTTGTCTAATTAATCATGAATTAATTTAAATTAATAAGAAAATTAATTAATTTTATTTTGTTTTCGTCTATAACCACATATGTGAGTAGACATTTAAAAGATAACGAACGATCAACACACATACACACACACACCACACACACACACACACACACACACACACAAGCCTACACTGTGGCCTTCGCGACATACATTTTTCTTCGCGAAGGCCACGCTTACACCCATTCGCGCAGTAGGATCGTCGTGCAGCAGGCCATCGCGCAGTAGGGCGGACCTCCCCACCCCCGCCCCTTCGTGCCCCCTGAACCATGTGCATACAAGACCTTGTGTGCCCCACGGTGAAGGATGTTCAGCACAGGACAAATCCTACCCACAATGCTTTTTTTCTTTGCCGTCCCAGTCTCAAGGACTACATGCTACCGTGCGCCGGGCATTTAATGAACTCTTGACTCGTGTGTGAATAGTGAGCATGAGCACATAATTAGGTAACGTATGTGCACAGATGTAATGCTTAGCACTTACGTTATATTTTATTTTATTTGTTGTGTCTACCCCCCCCCCCCCCTCTTTATATATATATATATATATATATAATATATATATGTTTTCCTTTTTTATTCTTCCTTTCTCTTTGTTTTTCTTAAATGGAACTCGAATCTATATTTTAGTTACCCTCTTTTTAAAAAAATTTTTAAAACCAAAGACAGTTAATTTACATGTATTAGTACATTGTGTCTGCGTGTCCTCTCTGAGCTTAACACACAAATGAAGGCAGGGGAAAAAATTAAATAGACAATAGACAGCGGGTTGCCATAAACAAGGGACTTAATCTTCAACTTCGACATTTCATGCTTCTGAACTTTTATCGCAGCAGTGGTTTCCCTTCTTATACGAGCGTATTTGTCGTCTGCTTTCCTGCTTGACTAACTCCAGAAATGGATTTGATCCACGGTTAGTTCTAGACTATTCCTTCGATATAATTTCATTTTCTTGTTCATTTGGCCTAATATTTATGGTTGACACGTAAACTTACGAATTAAAAAGTTATTTCCTTGATCATGTTGAGTTCAACCGATGACTAAATCTAGATCTAAATGTAGCCTAGTCTAGATCCATATGGTCCCCTTTTTACCCACTGGACGAGGCGGCAGGGAAGTTTTTAGTCCCGTTTTTATTATCCATTGTTTGGTGTTTGTGATCTGTTTGTGACCGTGCGTTCGCGCTTGACAAAGGCTAGTTGGCCGAAAATTTGCGCTTGTTTTGTTTTGTTTTGTTGGATACGCGCTTATATTGGTTTTCTTGTTCTTCTGGTTCCTGTTTGCTTGGGCGCGGGCAGTCACACTTGTTTTGGATCTAGATCCATAGTCAAACGTCCCGGTAATGAATCAGATAGGGCCTATCGAGCATTTGTCAGTCTAGTTATATGTAATATACTCAAACAATTACGTGACCTCTGGTTTGCAAGATTTTCTTTAAAGAGAAATTTGTCACAAAGTTGTGCTAATCGGATCCCCTTACCGCCCCCCCCCCCCCCCCCGAAGTTCCCCATAGTTCAGTATGCATAGTCTGAAGATCTAGCAGTAGTTGAACATTTATTCAGTCAGTGTATAAGTCATCTAGATCTATTTAAGGCCTTTCTTTCTTTTCTGTTGGGTCTAAGAATTATTAATGAAAGTTCTTGACAAGCACTGCCAAAGTAGTGATTGTGACGATTGCTTATTAATATTCAAAGGTCAAGCATGCGCAGGACAGAGCAACAACGAAAACAACGGACTCGGTTCTTCACATCATACACATGGTGTCAGAAATGGGATTATGGCATTCCTTAATTAAAACACACCAGTAAACGACGACAAAATATGTCTCTCATGAATTTCGAGCATCCAACGATCGATTGGGATGCACCTGATCTATATCAGAAATTTCAGCGCTTCAAAAATCACATCGAGTTCGTATTCGACAGTCCATTGTCTACGCTCACGAACAAGCAAAAGGCAGGATGGCTTGGCACATGGATTGGTGCGCATGGAAGAGAAGTATACAAAACCCTAGCTTGGGAAGAAGGTGAGGAAGAAGATCCAGCTAAGGTATTGGACAAGGTTGAAATCTACGTTAGGCCGAGAAAGAACAAACGTAAAGCACACCGTAAGCTGAAACAGAGAAGACCGGCATATGACGAGACGTTCGACAATTTTGTCAAGGGTTTACGTCTCATTCTCACGGACTGTGAATACACACAACTTGACGATATTCTGATTGACTGTATAATTGATGGTGTGCGTGATGCGAAAGTTCAGGAAAGACTGCTCGACAGAGGGGAAGATCTCACTTTGGCAAAGGCTATTGAGATCGGACAACAATATGAGTTATCCCAAAAGCAAATTCGCATTGTGAGAGATGAGGACATGAATGTCAATGTGCTAGCCTCTAGATCTAATGGTAAAAACAAACACAAGGACAGTCCTTTGAGAGCAGAGCACAACAAAGAGAACGATAAATCACGTCAGCACTCTAATGATGTAATTAGTCGACCTAGGCACACACTCCAACCAAGTCAGGTCAAATCTGGCAACTGTTCCAAGTGTAATCGTTGTGGAAAAGATCAACAACATGCACGCACTGGAGGAAAATGCCCGGCCATTGGCACAACATGTGCCAACTGCCACAAACCAAATCATTGGGCAATTGCCTGTCTGAAGAGAAAGAAAGATAACAATAACATACATCTAGTCCAATATTCTTCAGAAACTGAAGTTTTAGACATTCACACGTCAACAGACACGAATGACAAGTGGAATCAAACGGGGGCTGCCCAGTTTGTCACAGGCCCAGTTTGTCACAGGCCCAGTTTGTCACAGTGGGTAGACTACTTGCTACCTCCATGCTACCCTACCCTATCTTCGGCCTGCACCAAGTGTAGGCTTGGGCGGGTTCGAAACCGGGTTCGAATTGGTGGTGTACAGATAGTCCCTCTAAAATGTCAGTTCAGCTTGTGTTGTTCAAAATTTCTTCCTTTTTGTATGCAAATCAAAGCAAATTACTCTGTAAAAATTTCAACAATGAATGTTCTTTGGTTAAAAACAATTGAAAAATAAAATTCTATTCATACAATCAATCAATCATTCATTTACTGTTTTTGAGAGTGTCAGTGATAACTTCCATCATGCAGGGCACAGTCGAGGGTGGGCGCAAGCGAGGACGACAAAGAAAGAGCTGGTTCGACAACATCAAAGAGTGGACGGACATGACCCAGACCCTGCCAGACCTCTTGGTGCAGGCCGAAGATAGAGTGACAAACTGGGCCTGTGACAAACTGGGCCTGTGACAAACTGGCATGCTTCCGAATCAAACAGCAATCATACATGGAGAAAATAGTCACTTCAAAATCGACACAGGTGCAAAGTGCAACACTATGAAGCTGAATGATTATCAGAAAATATCTGATAGCAATCTGTACACCTCAAAACGCGTTTTGCGCACATACTCAAATCATCGTATCTATCCAGTAGGCACCATCACTTTAAGCATCAAGTGTAATATATACTAATAACACTACCATAAAAACACAGTTCGAGATTATGAATATTAATTAGCAATTGTCACATCCCTTTCCGTATACATAAAGAAAAGAAAATCGTACGTGGTGAACACAACTATAAACTATGGAAAATCAACACACTTATTGAGAACAGCTAGGACCCTCAATCAGTTCATAGATCAAGCCGAAGGGGCGAACGTTGTACTACTCGTCCGGATCGAGTTATGTACTGCCCAACCGAATCATTTCTTTCAGTATTTTTCCTTTTAGAAGACAAAGTGGGCGGTTCCGTAACTTCTTGCTGATTGGGAGATTGTAGATCTGGGGATATTCTCAGTTCATCAGTGCAGCGATGCTCCAATGTGATGTCTTGTTCCTCTTGTACTGGAGCTTCGTTTCCTTTAGATGTAGAGGAGCACAAGTGTTGTCTGTTCCGCCTGTACCTCTGATTTCCGGACTGGACAATGTATGACCGAGGAGATGGGTGGACTCGGTTCTTCACAGTGATCTATATCTAAATAATTTTCAGCAAATATCCTCATTGTTAGTCATATCAATACTAGTACTGTAGTAGTAGCTGTTGTAATAATAGGGTTGATAAAACTTGTTTTTCATCAACTATGGTTTTTGCAACAGCTTAGTACAGGAGCCTCACTAGATGTAGTTACTTTGTTGTTTCGTGGCAGAATTTTTCTCGAAATTTTCAGTTGGTGTGATTCATTGTACCGACGAAAAATCAAAGACTCAGGGAAAACAGATTAATCTTGATTAGCACTTAGTCCTCCTCCTACAGCGTAGGTAGGTAGGTAGGTAGGTAGTACAGACCAAGCCGGTTAAGTCCAGATCAGCTACATGGAAAGTCTGTGATTAGTCTTTTTCCTTTAGGGATCAAAACCTGGGGGGTTGGATTGTTTGTTTGTTTGTGTTTTTTGTTGTTGTTGTTTTTTTTTAACTAAGGAATAGGCTGGATCGGCTACACGCCATTGTGTCCACATGGCATTGTATCCACGTACCATTGTGTCCACGTGTCATTGTCTCCATGTACCATTGTGTCCACGTGTCATTGTGTCCATGTACTATTTTGTCCAAATACCATGGTAACTTTCATCGGGGCCAGCGCTCATAATGGGTCATGGTAATTCAAATTGGGGCATAGGACTCCAAGTACATGTAGATTATGATATCCCATTGTGCGTGTGGCACACGTACAAAGAAAGTAAATTCCTGCCCCAAATTGGATGTGGTGGCTATTATTGGACCAAACTACCGTATGTATTCGTAGATTATGATGATCCAGTGTGCATTGTAGTCACTCGAATTGAATTGTGGTGTCATGGGGGACGTCACAGGTTTAAAATATTACAGGTACAGAATGACGTTGGACCATCTTTTTCATTTTCGTGACGCAAACATACAATCGAGTCACGTGAGGATTGCGAGCGAAAAAACTGTATGTGTATAGTTTCAATGGGCTGAGGTTACAGGGACACTCCATGACGTTTTTGTGCCTAGTTTGTAATTAGTCTATCAGACACATCTTCCAAACTGTATTTTACCAAAAACACTTAATATTAAAGAAGAAAACAGCGCAAGTGAAAGCTGTTCAGCTTTCGCTCTTATTTGGCATATATTGTCCATGTTTCGCTGCCATCCAGTAAAGTGTTGATGATGCATGCGTTGTACACCGCCATCGTGGTCAGTGTTGTCGGCTTTGGGTTCTCCCAGACGCGAGCAGTAAGTTGACCTCAGGTTGCTGAATCCATGCCAATGTGCTTGGCATGGAAGGGGGGGGGGGGGGGAGAAGAAACATAATTTCATTGATTCATTCAGCTATTTACTGTTGTAATTATCATTGTCCTATTACATTTTGTTCTAACACAGACGAAGAACAATGGCACTGCTCTGCAGCACAAGCCTACTATTTTACCAAATGGAATTTGGTCTCTGCTCTCTTGCCGTCTTCCTCTGCACCACTTCTGTGGCCATCTTCAGCTTCTGGATCTTCGACAAAAGTAACAATGTGTCGTCTGTTGCTGAGGGGCCGAGCACATGGAATTTTCACCTCCAGTTTGACTATGGATCTAATGCGTGGCGATGCGGTGCTCATGGAGAGGCTTGTGACTTGGTGAGTATAACTTTTCTTGGAGTGGGTTACATGGAAGATCGATCCTAATCCTAACTCTAGCCCCATCCCAAACCCTCACCCTTAGGATCGGATTTCTACGTGAATAGATTGCTAATCCAAAGGGTGAGAGTTAAGGGTAGGCCAAGAGTTAAGGTTAAATGACCATTAGTGTTGTTAAAGTAGTGAACTCCAAACGTGTATTTATACACGACATTTGTAGCAGTTAAACATTATTGCTGTGATCTGTTGTCTTTGATGTGATGCTTTGAGAGACTTATGCTTTGGGTAAATGTTATTTAATTAATCATTTTCTTGTTGATGTCTTATTACTCTTATTGTTAAAGCCCAGCCAACTGCGCAGAGCCATATCAGGGCTAAAACTATCTCAGAATGTACATACACCTCGCTGAATTAAACAAAATACCTGGAAAAGAAAGTTAAGTACACATATCAATGCATTTCCACACATAATTTTAGGATAGGCCCCTCGCGTTGACCATTCTGCCCAATTTATTATCAGGGGATGGGGGTGGGGGAGTTCATCATCACCACCATGTACCCTGCCACATGGCGTTGGCAATCATGGCCGTCCACACGAATCTGTCTTTTGTCGCTGTAAGTACATCTCCCACTGTCTCTGTCCTCATCCACTCAGCAAGTCCGTCCAATATTTTCTCCCAGGGTCTGCCCGGTGCTCTTTTTCGCTCTAGCTTTCCTGTTGTGACTAGGTGCTGCAATTGCTCTTGCCTCATAAAATGTCCTTTAAATGTTCTTTGTGTGTTTGCTGTTTGCTCTTTCAAGACTGTCTTGTTTGTTTGTTTGTGTGTTTGTGTTTGTTTGTTTGTTGTTGTTTTGTTGTTGTTGTTTTTTTTTTTGGGGGGGGGGGTAACAAACGTAAAAATAACTAAGTACACTATAACAGATATAAAAACTGGTCTTTATTACCAGAAAATGCTTCTGCACTTTGTTGTGTCTAATTCTTCTCGTCTTCTTTTCCATCTCCATCGTCTTGCTCATCTGACTCAATAAAGCAACTGTTTCATGTTGGTCTGTGTTCTCATTACTGCATTAGTGTAGATTGCACTGCCCTCATAATCTGACCCTGAGAATAGTTCAGGTCTCTCCTTCATACCCTTCCGACCTCAGGATTATGGAACAGTCGTTATCTAATCCCATGCACGCAAAAAGCATGTGTATGCTTGCGCGGTAAACCTGTATGTAGGTTCAGTTACGTCGTAACTGTTATTTAAAACAAGCAAACGAATGAAGAATATGTAACGTTTTGAGTATTAATCAGAAATTTATGTTCTTGTCTACATTTGCAACGTCTACTGTGTCAGCATTTTAAACCTTTTTTGTTACATTGTTCATTTTGTTTGTTGGAATTGTTCTTCCTGTTTCGTGATTTTCTTTAACAAAGGTTTGTTGAGCGCCACTTTTGCCCTCAGAGGGCTAAGTCGGAATGTCTTATTGATGTTGTAAGTTTTATTTTCGTTTGTTAGCATACTGTGTGTGTGTGTGTGTGTGTGTGTGTGTGTGTGTGTGTGTGTGGTGTGTGTGTGTGTGTTTATATAAGTTAAAGACTTTATTGCTACACATGTAAGCCTGTTAAATGTATTCGTAGACAGGCTTCTTTTTCTCATCTCCACAACCCCCTCCCCTGTCTATTATCCAAACATTTATACAGTCGGAAAAAATCTCTCTCTCTCTCTCTGTCTCTCTCTCTCTCTCTGTCTCTGTCTCTCTCTCTCTTTCTGTCTCTCTGTCTGTCTGTCTCTCTCTCTCTCTCTCTCTCAACAACTATCATTCTGAACAAACTTTCATACTCGATATTCTGTCACTGAGTTTATTACTAAAGCAAAAAGAAATGGAACAGTGGGGAAAAACTGTGATGAATATCTATCATGCAATCTGTGCATTGCTCTAAATAAGTTAGTATCCAGTAAACAGCAGTACAGCTGTAAACAGAAATTATATATTTATTAAGAAATGAAGCAATGCAATCAACAAACAAAAAGGAAAGAAAAAAGATAAAGAAAAAAAAAAGAAAGAAAACACATTCTGAATATCTGTTATGCACTCTCTATATTGCTCTAAATACTTAGTATCCAGTATACAGCAGCACAGCTGTAAACAGAAATGATATATTTATTAAGAAATGAAGCAATGCAATAAACAAACAAAAAGGAAAGAAAAAAGATTGAAAAATAAGAAAGAAAATGCATATCATCTGTAAGTGTTATGTACTCTCAATAATTATTGCTCTAAGTACTTAATTTCCAATAAACAGAAGTACAGCTGCAAACAGGAATGATATCTTTATTAAGAAATGAAGCAGTGCAATAGACAAACAAACAAACAAAAAGGAAAGGATAAAAGGAAAAGAAGAATAAAGAAATAGAACACGTTCTGAATATCTGATAAGCACTCTAGTCTATATATGTTCTAAACATTCACTATGCAATAAACAGCACTAAACAGGAATGGTATCTGTATTAAGCTGGTAAGGGAGAGATCTGAAATCAGCATCATCATAAACAAAGAGAACAAGCGAAATGGTCCAGCTTTTCTCACCGATAGAATGGATTTACAGTGGGATTTGATTTGATTGGAATGTGTGTGTGTGTGTGTGTGTGTGTGTGTGTGTGTGTTGTGTGTGTGTGTGTGTGTGTGTGCGTGTGTGTGCGTGCGTGTGTGTATGTGTGTGCGTGCATGTAGGTGCATCATATTGCTATATTGCTGCATGTAACAATAATGATGATAATACTAATAATGATAATAATAATATTATTATTTTATAATTATAAGTATTATTATTATTAACAATAGTAATGATAATAATAATAACAATGATGATGATTTTGATAAAAACAATAAAAACAACAACAGCAATGATCATGACAAGGATCACTTGTAGTTATGCAGCACTTCATTTCACAAGAGCCCTAAGCAATTCACAAAACATGAGTAACAGGCAGATGTACATAAATCAAATACATGTCAAGTCTTTCCGCTATAATGAAAACATACATACGTCATATCTACTAGTCTGTTGTTTTTTAAACAATACAAAGTCATTTAATATATACAGTTCCAGAGTTTGTTTGTTTGTTTGTTTGAAATATATTTGTGTATATTTGTTTTCAGCAAAATGTAACGATAAACGTATTAAAACGTATCAAAAGCAAAATTATTTGTATGAGACTTAAAGTTTAAAATACACGCAAAACGTGTACATCTTCAACAAAGGATCTATGTGCATGAATTTACAGCCACTACATATAAAACAAACATTCAAATGTAAACAGGCAGGTCATACAGAAACCATGCATATGTCTCATAAAGAAGCAAAATGTCACATCAAACTTCATCTGAAAGTCACATCAAACTTCATCTGAAAGTCACATCAAACGTCATCTGAAACCAGGGACAGACATGACAACCATTTTTCTTTAAAAGCGTGTAAAATTCCTGCTCACTTTTGCATTATATTCTTCTATCTGATGGGGTTTTTTGTGTGTGTGTGTGCGTGTTTTTGTTTTTTGGTAAGATATATAGTAAAAGAAATGGTGTTTTGTAGATTGTTTTTCTAAATAACTTTTGTAAATATACATTTTTCCTAAAATGATCATTAAGTCAAACATTGAAGCTGTGCGCATGTTTTCGTCAGTACCAAATGATTAAGTTTTCAGTTAATCTGATGTTGGCATAAGTCACGCAACATGACCTCAACACTTCTCCTATCCTTTCCCAGAATCTGTTGACATATGAACACTTCCAAAATATGTGGTCAATGCTGTCTTTCGCTTCCAAGCAAAAGTCGCAGCAAAAGCTGTTTACAAATCCCATTTCTGCTAAAATTCTACGTACATGCGCATTTCAAACCATTTTAGTTTACATTCTTGTATTTCATGAATTTTCATAAACACTTTTTTCCATGGGAATTTGTTCCCAGTTTTTCTAACCATTCAGAATATAAAGGAGTAATATTATGTCTCTTTTTAACACACACACGCACGCACGCACGCACACACCACACACACACACATACACACACACACACACACACACACACGCACGCACGCACGCACGCACGCACATACACAGAGGGAGTTAGTCAAAATGTGCGCGATAATTATAATGAAGCACATAAGATACAATCGGAATCATCTACAGAATCCTATGTACATTATCATACAAATTTGTGATTTAAACCCCACCCCCACCCCCCCACCCGCCTAAAAAAATCTCTGCCTTTTTGTCTACTGAATGTCACCCAGGCGCGCGCGGCACACACACATACGCACACACACACACACACACACACACACACACACACACACACACACACACAAACACACACACATACACACACACACACACTCAGAGGAGAGAAAGAGAGGGGGGAGTGAGAGAGAGAGAGAGAGAGTCCAAGTAAAAAATATTTTTATCGTTAGTCCTCAAGTCTATAACTTTAGAAGTGAGCAATTTATGTATACAAAGAGGTAATAATAATAATAATAATAATAATCACATTCATAAGGTGCCAAATGTTGACATACAGATCAAATCAAAGCGCTCACTCTCATCATTCACTAAATCAGTCATCACAGTGCAGAACCCAAGGCACAAAGCACACGCACACCAGGAGGAGGAGGGCAGGAGGGGACTGGGACAACAGGGTGGAAGCATATGGAGGGGGGGGGGAGTCACTACCGGACAAAAAGGTATGTCTTCAAGTTAGACTTGAAGGAAGACAGATTATGTAACTGTTGAATAGACAGGTACACACATACGCATATTTTTTCTCTCTCACTCTCTCTCTCTCTCTCTCTCTCTCTCTCTCTCTCTCTCTCTGTCTCTCCCCCCTCCTCCATTTTGAAAAAAGAAAAAAGAATTAGTGCAACTGCTATCGCCACAATGTCAGTGTGACAGTTGTTAGACTTTCAATTCAGCTTTTGTTTTTTAGCATCCTCTTTTCTTCACCTTAATCTACTTCTTATTAATTTCTATATTTTTCCTTTTGTTCCTCCTCTTAGTCTGATTTGTCTTCCAAACACCAGCTACAAGCTTCATAAGCCAGAATCTGCATCAAACAAAGTTCTAGCGTTCAGGCATTTTTGGTTTTCATTTTCAGTTCCTCAAGATGACATCTCCACGCTCGGAATGAATTCCGTATGCTCTGATCCCAAAGATGCCATGTGATGGTGAAGATCCAAAATGATCGAGGCACAAACCTTTAAGCTTGCACATAAACCCATGAAGTGGCAAGCAAGCAGATACATACAAAAATAGAATGAGAACGCGTATCTAGTCAACAAAGCTCACGTTCGGCAGACTGACCTTTGTCAGACGTACACAAGAGACAACCGAGACACAAATTCACAAGGTTTAGGACAAAAACAATTTTGAACAGCAAATTTCCCTGATATTTCTTTGAGTTATTAAAACATTAGAGAAACAAAAAGCCCAATGAAGCATCCGAGAAGCAATCTGTTCGGTTATTGTTGATTTGTCGTAAATCTGGTCAGTTTGTGTCTTGTTTCGTTGATGAAATCCGCGTTCTTATTCTGTTTCCGTGTGTTTCTGGTTTCTGTTCGCTTGAACTCTGACAGTTCAGTTCAGTACAGTTCAGTCCAAAGGACTTTAGGCCTATTTATCCACATGGAAATTTATTTGTGCAGTCACAGGCTGGCAACAAACACAAATTTATCAGACACACATCATTAAGGGATTAAAACCGTTCCAGTAAAAAGGCACCAACAATGCCTGTGGGCCCACATCAACCATAAAACATCGAACATAAAGATTTTTTTTTAAAGTTTAAAATTTGATTCAGATGTTTGTTTATGAAGTCCACTACTGGTGTCTGGAAGGCAGATAATATTTTCATAAGGCGAAAAGAGAGTTTTTGGTTTCATAGAACAGGACAAATGAAGTTTCGTCAGGACACTTTTGTTTGGTCGGTTAGTTGATCCATTAGTTGGTTTTTGTTGGTACGTGTACGTGCGTGCACATCACAGTTTTGTTTGTTTGAACCTCAATTTGTATATGGGTTTGGTGAAATCATTTGCAGGCCGTTCATTCAGGTTTAATTCGCAGTACACGAAGTGAACGCGTATTCCGTATCTTTTGCAATGGAGTGCCAGCAGTGCATAGGACTCATCCATATCAAGCTGTTTAAAGACTACCCACCAAAGAAGACTCTGCATTATCTCTGGGTGACTTTGATGTAGCTCAGTAGTGCTTATTCTGATCAAACCGACGTTTGGTACGACGTAGTAAGCCCCCTACTGGGAATTATCATGGGTCAGTCATGGAGTGTGATGAATCTAAGTGAGTATTCCCCTACTGGGAATTATCATGGGTCAGTCATGGAGTGTGATGAATCTAAGTGAGTATTCCTGCTGTGTTGAGAGTATCAGCACCAAAAGCTTCCGACGACAGCCCTTGTGAACTGTCCAAGCCACAAAGCTTGGAATGATTTTACCCCAGGCATGGAGGCAGAAAAAAGAAAAAGAAAAAGAAAAGCTGAAACTGAAATCGCCACAAGAACAAGGATCGAAAGGATTTTCAAAACTATGCTGGGATTTTTTTCCGCTTCGAGCACTGTTTACTTGTGTTTGTGAATATATGTTGTGGGCCTGTGTTGTGCAGGGGTCGTGCTGTTGGATACTCTGTTAACGGATTTGGTTTGGGGTGGTGTGCATGCTGGGTAATGTCTTGCTCGCTGGAGCCACAGGATCTTCAAAGGGCATATTCGGTGCCTCAGCAGCTCCCACCTGCCTGATTGCAACGGATTCTAGACATTTCCTGGAGGGACCGTGTTCCAAACAAGGATGTGCTGGACCAGGCTGCCTGCAAAGCATGTACATCTTCTTCACATAATGACGACTGCTCTGCCTAGGTCATCATGCAGAACGACCACATCGCAAAAGCTGTCATGTATAGAGAGCTTGTTGCAGGGTCCTGGTCTACAGGACGCCCATTCTGAGATACAGGGATGGCTACAAACGTGACCTGAAGTCTGCTGATATCAGTGTGAACTCCCGAGAAGAGACAGCTACAGTTCGCTATGCTTCGTAACAGGCTGTAAGTGCAGGCATCGCCACTGCAGAGGAGAAACGATCTCGACTGTGATTAGAGAGAAGAGAGAGGAGGAAAGCTGCTGCAGCGACCACTGAGCCACAGCCATCAGCCTTCATGTGTGGAGGCGATGCCAAGAACTGCCACTCAAGCATCAGCCTAGTCAGACACATTCAAATGAATCCTCAACCCAGTGCATATGTATATATATATACACACATATTTACATATAAAGGTGGTTCGAGCACCAGCAGGATCACACATATGCTGACCTGCTGGCAGATCGGAAAAAAGTTCCACCCAATACCCACCAGGCACAACCCAAGCAGGGTTGATCTCAGACCTTCAGATAGAAAGTCAACGTCCTATCCACTTGATTGTCATGCCCGTTGTGTTGGGATAATCTACGAGAATTAGGGTGATTAAAGTGAAAAACATCGACATCAAATCGTTTGGGAATCAGACAACACCGGCTAAAGATTTCGAGGAATGGAATGCTTTAAATCTAAACTGCATGTTATTGTTAATGACAAGGAACTCAGTGAAAATTACCAGCGATTTCAGAGGTATCAGAAATTGGCCTAAATACTTAGGATCTGCATTATGATGATACGAAATTCAGTAAACGCATTTTTACATTTCAAAGAATCAAATCATGATCTAGAAACTAGAAAGACATTCTTTTCAAGCAGAAAATCATCGACGCAGATTTAAGTTTTCAAAGTGTTCAATATATTTTCTATGCTTCTGATTTTGTACATCATCTGTACTGCTGCAGTACAAGTCAGATTCTTCATTTGCTCTGTTTGACGAGCAAAATGTTTCTCCATTGCATCAAAATATTGCTCACTGCATGTACACGTTCCGTCGGCAGGCAGATGAGACATGTTGAACCCACTGAATGCTAGATTTATCATCAGAACGATGAGCAGGAAGGAAATGATGACCAAGTAGTGACGGAAAATTGTTTTATTTCGGCAAAAGTTATTGATAAGCGCGGGCATTTTGCTTCTTGGGGATGCCTTGCTGAATCTTCAGTGCTGGATGCAACAACTCCAGGGGAGTTACCATCCATACTTCCGGTGGCTTCAACTGCATCCGCAGTTTCAGGAAGCAAACGAGGGGCCTGATTTTCACTGTGATGTATTTTGGATATGGCAAGTTTATCTAGGGGCATAGATCGTTCCATTGTGACACTGACTTGCTTCGATTCACCCTATTCTTGAGAAAAACGTGGTAAGTCTCTCTTTCCTGCCCGTCTTAAGAAGTTGAAGCAGCCTTCCATGGGAATCAGCAGGGTGGTTGTTGATGAGAGACCAACCGTCATCTGATGTCAGTGATGTCATACTGTTTCTCGAGGTGTTGGAGCTGCCTGAAGACCTTGGCATGTTTGAGAAAGAATAATTCGCAAGCCAGGACATCAGCTGTCAAATATGCAACACAGACACACACGCAGATACACAGACACACACACACAGACACACACACACACACACACACACACACACACACACACACACACACACACACACACACACACACACGAATTATTAACACGTGAAACAAATGTCGCAGTCCCACCTAAGCATCTCAAACAGTACAAATCTATGCATTAGTTAATCACAAACCGTGGTTCAAACAATGTGGATGACTGAATAAATTGTTTCCAAATCACATGTACTGACTGGATGTTCTCTGTATCACAGTGACAAATTAAAACCACCAGAACAGTTTCATAAAGACAGTCTGCCTTGCAGTGGACAAACAATTCAGTCGTTGTCCACCCTCCTATCCTCCATTTCGAGTGACGTTTTGTCGGATGCATGCACGCACGCTTGTTTACGTACTAACAGCATATTAACTACTATCGGCACAACTACTCTGATTAATTAACAACTCCTCCTTTCCTTTCCGGTTAAATTCTCTCTCTCTCTCTCTCTGTCTCTGTCTCTGTCTCTCTCTCTCTCTCTCTTTGTCTCTCTGTCCGGCTGTCTGTCTCTGTCTGTCTGTCTGTCTGTCTCTCTCTCTCTCTCTCAAAGACAGATTGATTCTTAACTGTTCAACAAGTGGAATGAAATATAAACAAACATTATTATGTCTTTAATTGACAGATTGATTCTTAACTGTTCAACGAATGGAAGGAAAAACAGGAACACTTTTTTATGTCTTTATCGACAAATTGATTCTTAATTTTAACGGTTCAATGAAGCATCTTCTGCAATCAGCAGAGTCATGAAAGACAAGCCTACAGATCATTGCAGATCACGGGTAGAACACTCAAGGTATCATGGAATAAGTCAGCGAGATTATAGACAGACTGAAATTGTCATAGGGAGTAGAATAGTGGAGAGAAGTCAACAACGGAAACATAAATAATAATTATATATTTACAAATCAATCTGATTTGCACTTGGCGCATCATCTTCTGGTCATACCACCACGAAGTCTGGCATTTATTATGTTAAATACGGTATGAAATGTCTGCACAGATGGCCCATGTTCCGGCTTGGCTATGATGGGTGGCGCACGAACTAGAGACTTTCTCTGGCCAGAATGCTGAGAGAAAGAGAGAGAGAGAGAGGAGAGAGAGAGAGAGAGAGTTCAAACAGACAGACAGACAGACAGACAAACAGATATGCTAGGCGGGGCTTAGTTGTAAAAAATTCTGTAGAGGCAGGAAGTGTAATTACTAGAAAAGAATACGAACATACATTCTAAACGTACTTGTAACGCCTTTCTTGTTGTAGTGTAAACATATACGATACATCGAGGGCATAGATGCTAAAGTTATGACTTTGTACACTTAAATATGTTGGCTGAAGCTGTTAGTCCGAACGCCTGTGCCAATAGTAGTAAATATGCTGTTCATACTTTAACACACGCTGTCTGGCCCACACTGTGCAGTCGTTCTGTTTCTCCATGGTCTGCATACTTCGCCCTAATAATGAGTATGAATGTTGAATATAATTGTGTTTTCTTAAGCTAACAAACACTGATACGTCCTGCAGATCTATAAATGTGTGCATTTGATATTCTACGTGCGTTTTTGTTCTTTTATCTACCCGGTGGTACCATCATGGGTTCTGCAACTTTGCCCACTACTACACACCCTTACCCTGCTAGCTCTTTAAATGCTCTTTAAGTTGAACATTACCCATCTGCAAAACCACAAACCCTTCCTAGTGCAGAACAGAGCGAGACAGGAATGTAGTCTAGAACCTACTACTCTTCTTCATCGTCTCTGTGGCAATGCTGATTGATGTATTTGACACTTTGGTATGGGGATGTACACCAAGTTCTGCTCATATATAAAACTCTAACATGCAGAGGCTCCAAGTAAAGACCAAAGTACTCAAAACTTCTTGTGGGAATTTCTCCTCGAAGATGATTGCGCACTAGCTGCATTCACGCACAAGGACATCCAGCACACCACTGACCAATTTGCTGCCCCTGCAGATGCCACTGAATGCTATGCCCAGCAGCAGAACGACCACCAGGAACCAAATTATGACCAAGTAGTGACAGATAATGAACTTCTTTATTTCGGTAAAAATAGTTAATATGCGCGAGCATTTTTTTCTTGGGGATGCCTTGCTGAATCTTCAGTGCTGGATGCAACAACTCCAGAGGAATTACCATCCATACTTTCGGTGACTTCAACTGAATCCGCAGTTTCAGAAATCAAACAAGGCGCCTGATTTTCACTGTGATGTGCTTCTGGTTTGTCAAGTTTAAGTAGGAGCATAGATGGTTCATTTGTGACACTGACTTGTGGCAATTCGTCACTTACTTTGAGAAAAGCGTGGTTAGTTTGTCCGCCTTCCCGGTCCATCTAAGAATTAGTGGATTTCTCATAGTAGCCACAGGAGGTTGAAGCAGCTTTCCATGGGAATCAGCAGGGTGGTTGTTGATGAGAGACCAACCGTCACCTGATGTCAGTAATATCGTACTGTTTCTCCAGGTCTCGTAGCTGCCTGAAGACCTTGGCATGTTTGAAGAAAAAGACTCGTCAAGCCAGTTGTTCACCTGTCAAATATGCAACACAGACACACACACATACACACACACAAACAGACAGACAGACACACACACACACACACACACACACACACACACACACACACACACACACACACACACACACACAGACAGACACACACAGAGACACAGACACACACACACGCACACACACACACACACACACACACACACACAGACACACACACACAGACACACATACACAGACACACAGACACAGACACACACACGGACACAGACACACACACACAGAGACACAGACACACACACAGACACACACACAGACAGACACATACACACAGACACACACACACACAGACACAGACACACAGACACAGACGCACACACAGAGACACACACACAGACACACACACAGACACAGGCACACACAGACACACACACACTCACACACACACGCACACGCGCACACACATACACACAGAGTCAAATTACCAACATGAGAAACAAATGAAACCTTCCCAACTAGTACTAGTCTATGCATTAGTTAATCACAAACCGTGGTTCAAACAATGTGGATGACTGAATAAATTGTGTTTAAATCGCATGTACTGACTGGATGTTCTCTGTATCACAGTGACTTATTAAAGCCACCGTAACAGTTTCATAAAGACAATTCACCTTGCAGTCGACAAAAACTTTTTGTTCGTTTTCCAACCTCCTATCTTCCATTTCGAGTGATGTTTTGTCTTTCGGGTGCTCACGCTTAGCTTTAAACATACGGTATTCTCTTGTGTGAAATCTCTCTCTCGCTGTCTGTCTGTCTGTCTGTCTGTCTCTCTCTCTCTCTCTCTCTCTCTCTCTCTCTCTCTCTCTCTCTCTCTCTTCTCTCTCTCTCTCTCTCTCTCTCTCTCTCTCTCTCTCTCTCTCTCTCTCTCTCTCTCTCTCTCTCTCTGAGTCCTTCAAATATGCTGGATGCAACAACTCCAGGGGAGTTACCATCCATACTTCCGGTGGCTTCAACTGCATCCGCAGTTTCAGGAAGCAAGCAAGGCGCCTGATTTTCACTGTGATGTGTTTGGGATTTGGCAAGTTTATCTAGGGGCATAGGTTCTTCCATTGTGACACTGACTTGTGGCGATTCGTCACTTCATTGAGAAAAGCGTGGTTAGTTTGTCCCCCTTCCCTGCCCATCTCAGAAATATGGTATGAAATGTCTGCACAGATGGCCCATGTTCCGGCTTGGCTATGATGGGTGGTGCACGAACTAGAGACTTTCTCTGGTCAGAATGCTGAGAGAAAGAGAGAGGGGAGAGAGAGAGAGAGAGTTCAAACAGATAGACAGACAGACAGACAGATGCTAGGCGGGGCTTAGTTGTAAAAAATTCTGTACAAGCGGGACATATACTTACTAGAAAAGAATGCGAATGTACATTCTAAACGTACTCGTAGCGCCTTTCTTGTCGTATTGTAAACATATATGATACATCGAGGGCATAGATGCTAAAGTTATGACTTTGTACACTTAAATATGTTGGCTGAAGCTGTTAGTCCGAACGCCTGTGCCAATAGTAGTAAATATGCTGTTCGTACTTTAACACACGCTGTCTGGCCCACACTGTGCAGTCGTTCTGTTTCTCCATGGTCTGCATGCTTCGCCCTAATAATGAGTATGAATGTTGAATATAATTGTGTTTTCTTAAGCTAACTGCTTAGTTCTTTCTACCTGTCTAACTTCAGCCCTTCCATCTGACCACTCTGCAATTCTCTGTTCTCTCGACATTTCTCCTCCTTCCCGTACCATGCGCACAGTGACTCAACGCAATCTCAAATCTATCGACCTCTCCACATTTTCATCTGATGCCTCCCGTCTCCTTTCTGAAAAGTCACATAACCTTGCTGATGAATTCTATACTACTCTCCACCATCTTCTGGACACTCATGCTCCAGCCACAACCCGTCTTTTACCTGACCGCCCCCTACCCCCTGGCTCACTCATGAGATCGCCTGTGCAAAACGTGCCCCGCCGCAGAGCAGAGCGCCGCTGGCACAAATCCAAACTCACTGTACACAGGCAACTTTTCCAAGCCTCTAAAACAAAAGTATCCACCCTCATTGCATCAGCAAAAACAAGCTATTTCCAAACCAAAATCCTGAATGCCTCTTCTTCAAAAGAACTCTTTACAACCCTGAATCATCTCCTTGGCACACGAAAAGATTTACCTCTCCCAACAAAACATACAAATGAAGAACTCCCATCTGTATTCTCCAACTATTTCACCACCAAAATACAAACTCTTCGTGACAGGCTTGACAGGACACCCTGTCAACCATGCCCACCTGACCCTTCCTTCTCTGGCACACCTCTTACTACTTTTACCCCAGTCTCACAAGAAGAAATTCTCAACACAATCAGATCCATGTCGTTCAAAACCTTCGAACTGGATCCTCTTCCAGGTTCTCTCTACGCCGACTGTTTCCCTACTCTCCTCCCATTCATCACTGACATCATCAACACTTCTCTTCAAACTGGAACTGTCCCAGATTCTTTTAAGTCTGCTATTGTTCACCCTCTCCTCAAGAAACACAATTTAGACCCAAATGAACTGAAAAATTACCGGCCTATCTCTAATCTCTCTTTCTTGTCAAAACTCCTTGAAAAAGTCGTCCTCAACCAGCTGAACTCTCACCTGTCTGCCAACAATCTCTTCAATCCTTTCCAGTCAGCCTACTGCCAGTGCCATAGCACAGAAACTGCCCTACTACACATTCTCAACAATCTCCTCCTTGCAACTGATACTGGCAAAGTCTCTCTCCTCACACTCCTTGATCTGTCTGCAGCCTTCGATACCATTGACCATGGTATTCTCCTTTCTAGACTTCATCATACTTTTGGCATCTCTGACATTGCTCTCTCCTTTTTCACTTCGTATTTATCAAACAGAAAACAAACTGTTCTCATCAATGGCACTTACTCTCAACCTGCATACCTGACCTGTGGTGTTCCACAAGGATCTGTCCTTGGCCCTGTTCTTTTCATTCTTTACACTTCCCCCCTGTCTACCATCATCAACTCCCACTCTATAAAACACCACTTCTATGCTGATGACACCCAACTTCAAGACAGTGACTTACCTGATAATATACAGCGCCTGTTGACTCGCACCACTGAGTGTTACTCAGACATTAAGAACTGGATGACGTTCAACAAACTTCAGCTTAATGACGACAAGACAGAAGCTATCCTCATTGGCACCCGTCAGAAACTTTCTCAGCTGCCTCCTCTTTCTCTCCCATTATGTAACACATCAGTCCCAATTTCTGATTCAGCAAAAAACCTTGGTGTCTGCATTGACTCTACCCTCTCCATGAACAACTTTGTTTCTCAAACTGCCAGATCTTGCTACTATCATCTCCATCGTATAAGGCTGATCAGGAAGTATCTCTCTGTGGAAACAACTGCAAAACTCGTTCTCTCCTTCATAATGTCTCGCATTGACTATTGCAATTCACTCCTGTCTGGTCTTCCTGCCTCCACCATTCACATCCTACAGCGCATTCAAAACAATGCTGTACGCCTTGTATTCAAAAAGAAAAAAGCTGACCACATATCTCCTCTCCTGGCACAACTTCACTGGCTCCCTGTATCAAAGCGCATACAGTACAAACTAGACACCATGTGCTACAAAAGCCTCAATAACGCAGCCCCCGATTACCTGTCAAGCCTACTTGAGATCTATCTTCCCTCACGTACCCTCCGCTCTGCCTCCGATCCTCTGACTTTTCTCTTTCCACGCACTAAGCTCAATACCTATGGTCCACGAGCCTTCTCTGTTTCTGGTCCACTCTCCTGGAACAAACTTCCTCTCTCAGTCCGTCAGCAACCTACTTTTGTCTCCTTCAAGTCCGCTCTCAAAACTCACCTTTTCTCCTCCGCATAAAATCCTAACCTCACTCAACCCCCCTCTACAGCCTGTCTCCGCTCGGAGGGGAATCACATGGTTATAATATATAATTGTATATGCTATGCTCTCTATAATTTTCCATTGCTTTTATTCTTGCTTTTATTGCTTTTATTCTTTCTTCCCATTTATAGCCATGCGTGTGTGTGAGTGTGTGTGTGTGTGTGTGTGTGTGTGAGTGTGTGTGTGCGTGCGTGTGTGTGTGCGTGCGTGCGTGCGTGCTTGCGTGTGTGTCTGCTTCAGCGCTTAGATTTGATTTTATCAAGATTTTGCGCTATATAAATATTGTAATTATTAAAATATTGTAATTATTACTAACAAACACTGATACGTCCTGCAGATCTATAAATGTGTGCATTTGATATTCTACGTGCGTTTTTGTTCTTTTATCTACCCGGTGGTACCATCATGGGTTCTGCAACTTTGCCCACTACTACACACCCTTACCCTGCTAGCTCTTTAAATGCTCTTTAAGTTGAACATTACCCATCTGCAAAACCACAAACCCTTCCTAGTGCAGAACAGAGCGAGACAGGAATGTAGTCTAGAACCTACTACTCTTCTTCATCGTCTCTGTGGCAATGCTGATTGATGTATTTGACACTTTGGTATGGGGATGTACACCAAGTTCTGCTCATATATAAAACTCTTAACATGCAGAGACTCCAAGTAAAGACCAAAGTACTCAAAACTTCTTGTGGGAATTTCTCCTCGAAGATGATTGCGCACTAGCTGCATTCACGCACAAGGACATCCAGCACACCACTGACCAATTTGCTGCCCCTGCAGATGCCACTGAATGCTAGGCCCAGCAGCAGAACGACCACCAGGAGCCAAATTGTGACCAAGTAGTGACAGAAAATGAACTTCTTTATTTCGGTAAAAATAGTTAATATGCGCGAGCATTTTTTTCTTGGGGATGCCTTGCTGAATCTTCAGTGCTGAATGCAACAACTCCAGAGGAGTTACCATCCATACTTTCGGTGGCTTCAACTGAATCCGCAGTTTCAGAAATCAAACAAGGCGCCTGATTTTCACTGTGATGTGCTTCTGGTTTGTCAAGTTTAAGTAGGAGCATAGATGGTTCATTTGTGACACTGACTTGTGGCAATTCGTCACTTACTTTGAGAAAAGCGTGGTTAGTTTGTCCGCCTTCCCGGCCCATCTCAGAATTAGTGGATTTCTCACAGTAGGCCACAGGAGGTTGAAGCAGCCTTCTATTGGAATCAGCAGGGTGGGTGATGAGAGACCAACCGTCATCTGATGTCAGTGACGTCTTACTGTTTCTCGAGGTGTTGGAGCTGCCTGAAGACC